>WAAB01018479.1:0-18523 GCA_013389865.1 Piaya cayana | reverse complement strand
AGGGAAAATATTTAATCACTTTTACTTTCTAAACACTGTCCTTTCAAAAAGGTGTAATGGAATTTATCTCCAGTGCAAAGTGAGACACATTTCAACTCTTTCAAAGCCATACTTCAACACTGGCCTCTCTACCGTTTGTCTCATTGCACACATTTAAGCAAATGCGATTTAAACACTGTTCAGATCTGCATCATTTATAGAACCTGGTGTGTCATATCTGAGCACAAAGAGTGTTCAGTGCTGCACCAAGGTTACAACGCTGTGAGCACTGATGAACTAAAAGCCTTTGGAAGAGTGTGAAAGAACTAAGTAGTAAACCAGCCATGAGGAAATGGACTTCTACTTATTTCTATAAATACACCGTTGAGCAGCATATGTTCAATGAAAGGAAAGAATATCCTATTTCTATGCGTTTATCATCAGTGTTGCCTGAGCCAACTTTAAGATTTCCTTTTGTTCTTCAGTATGTGATCCAACTTTTAAAAGATCTCTAGTTTATATTCACAATTTTCTGAGTTAAGATAAGGTAGGGAAATGAAAGGCAGATGTCTCACACCTTAAGTCAATCTCTAGAAGTATTTTAGAGATATTCAGCATATCCAGTGTTCTGACCTTCCTAATTTTCCCACACCTGCAGCCTTGCTGTCTTTTTTTTTCAGTCTCACAATAAGCGTAGCTAAAACAAGCATTCCAGTGTGCATGAATAGAGCACACAGTAGGCAATTTTGGGACTCATTCATCACCGATCAATAGAGCTGCTCGGATAGTGGATGAGATAGCAAACCACTTGATTTATTACGTCCAAAGTAATAATACATGATTTTAAAAGAAATTAAAACCACAAAACTAAAAACCTTTATCATATTTATTGACCGCTGATAGAAGCAATAAATAAATACTGCCATATTTTTGAAAATATCAGTGAGCTGTGTCTGCAAAAGGTGATGTCTTTTCTTGAGAGCTGGAAAAATGATGCGGTTTTTAAATTATTGGGGGGGATAAAACATTTTTTCTATGAAAATACTACTGTGTATAACTAGTAAAATGTGCATATATTAAGAAGATAAAGCAACAAATATTCTACATGTACCACAAAATTGTGAAAATCTTTGATCTCCATTTGTTCTTACAGAATAATTTATGCCTCTGGTAATGACATTGAAGTGATGAAGCTACAGCATATAGTATCCTATATAATAATATCAGAAATTAATGGACCCTAAAATATGCATGAGGAAAACTGGGATGACAATCAGGGATTGTAAATATTTCTTCTTGAAAACAATGATTCTTTACCCTAAATGTAAGATTCATGCCCAGAATATTTTTCTCATATCTTCAAAAATGCCAGAAAAGAGAGTGAGTGTTAGACACACAACCTCAAGATTTTCTTTTCAAACTACACTTAATTTAAAAACCAGATGACAGCTAAGTATTGCAATGGTAGCTCCCTAGTAATCTGAACCAAATCTAACATTATTTTCTGAGTAGACTAAGGAACTGAGGGCTCTCTCCTCTTCTTCATACACATTTTGGATTAGCAGTGCATCCCAGCAGTAGAAACCAGTATAGGGACAGCCAATGAGGTATTCATAGAATCATAGAACAACCAGGTTGGAAGAGACCCACCGGATCATTGAGTCCAGTCACAAACCACAGAAACTGTAACTAATGATAGCCTAGTTTGTGGTTTTAAACAAAGATATTATTTTTCATCAAAAATTGTCTTTAAAATGGAGCAGTTTTGTTCTACTATTTCTAGAGTGGCAGAATTAAATTTTGCCAGAGAGAGGGAGGAAAATTCTCTGAAGACAGAGATGAATATTATGTACCAAAGCTAACAGATATTAAAATAGATATAACTGCAATGTATCTGCCACATATAATAAATGCAAATTATATTGTATAAGAGTTATTTGTTGCATAGAGAAGTCTTCATGAATTTTGAACTTCTGCAAATTATTTTTTCTTTAATTGTGAGTGCTCTCTGAGTAACTTCTGATACAGTCTCTTGCCTGAAACTTTACTGATATATTCAAAGGCATATCAAGATGCTGGGGGTTTTTTTTACTAGTAAGAATAAATGTCTGTAATTTTCCTTATTTGTGAATTTAGGCTTTTTTTTTTAATTAGATATTCCATAATGAAACTAATTTACCATTGTGGTTTTTTCACACATCAACATTTTCTGCTTAATCTCTATGCTTTTTAAGAGACATTTTCTAAATTTTAACAGAAGTGGTTTATTTCTGAATGAGAAATGCCAGATGATACACTTTGCACAAAATATACATATGAATATGGAAAGCTTGGATCAATAGCTCTCGTGGAAATCAGTCTCCACAAAGGAAAAATGATTTTTACTGTTTTCCAGGCAAAATGTATTTTGGCACTTTGGTTACAAGACTAAAAATCATATGCAGCCTTAGAATGAGTTTTGAGTGTTCTATTTCTAAGAGGTTAATCCAGCACCCAGTCCTTTCAGTGATGCGATAGTGACAGTACTTCTCTTTCCAGTGGTATGGAATCAGGCACCAGACCAGCAAAATGTACTTTGCGGTTGTCGGTACACATGTGCATGTGTATAATGTTTTTTTAGAGATTTTAATTTTTTTTTTTAATCTTAAAATGTCTACTTCCAAACATGGTAGAACGGTATAAGTTCTCATAAAAATAAACTCTTTCAATGCTCACGCAGAAAAATGTCCTGTGGCTAAAATCAGAGGTCAGAACTTTTTTGCCGTTCAAACTCATTGTTTACTTAACCTAGACCTTTGGGGAAATGTTTCTTTTTTGTGTTATTTTCAATTAGTACTCAGCTTTTTATAGACCACAGAGAATGTAAGAACGGTTTTCCTAAACGGTCTTCCTAAATGCCTCAGAAAAGAACTTGTGCTTTGAAAATGCCTTAGAAATAAACTGTTTGTTTTGGGGTTTTTTTTGTTTTTTTAAATTTAATATGATGAGAGCAGGAACTTTTCTGTCTGAATTCTTTCTATAGGAGATTAGAGGGAAATATGACTGCTTCTTTCACTGTCATACATTCAGTAACAATGATGAGAAGAGAAATTGCAAGCTTTTTAATTTATTTTTTTTTAATCCAATTTCAGGAAACAAATTATTTCCGAAGTTTCTCATTGTCTATATACAGTGGAGTAAACCCATGTCAAGTTTTACACTTGTTGAAACAATTTTTTTTGACTAATTGTTTTCTGAAATGATCTCTGTTATACCTAGACTAACTCCATATCATTATTACTTGTACTTGCTAGATTCTTTTGAATTCAAATACCACAGTATTATACAGAAGTATCAATTCATAAGGTTAAATACTGCCTAATGATCCACATACCATTTTGCTCTGATGCCTCATTCTTTTTTTTGGCTGAATAGTATGCATATCCTGAATACACAGCTGTATTCAGGAAGGCTAAGAGCTGATTTAATTGTTTTTATAGGAAGGAACTGCCTTCTACTATAAAGACATAACATTATAAATGGTGCTATATTTATTATGATTTATTTCATGCACACCAGATTTCTCTAGATCACATATACAATAACCAGAAATTAGAAGGGTTTCAAAATTTAGAGACAGCTATTTATGAAAGAGAAGAATAGAATGGAAGTTCAAGTTGAGCTATATGAAAATAATCTGAAAATGTTTTGAGCTAAATTAAAGTCAGTTTCAAGACTAACTTGGTTGCTGTAGCTAACTTCATTCCCTGAAAACTGCNTCAGCTCCCTCCTTGCTGCAGACTCATTTCCTGATACAGTCATCAAGGGGTGGGGTGAGGGTATGATCTCATATACTTGTATATATTTTGTTACTTTATTATTACTATTATAATTTCACTAAAACTCTAGTTTTAGTTTCTAATCCGCAAGTCTTTTTCCTCTCATTTCCATCTTCTCTTTCCCTGAAGGTTGGGGGAAAGGGATTTGGGAGTCCCGCTGCTTGGTTTTAGCTGCTGAAATTTAGCCAGGCCAGAGCTAAACTGTGACACCATTGTACAGGACATTGATTTTTTTTTTTTTAATTTCATTATAAACTACATTAAAAGTTGTGTTGAGACTAGATTGACAGAGTTAATTTGTGGGCAGAATATGGTGTTGCTTTTCTATTTCAGAATCCCTGATTTTCATTACAGGTTGATATAGATAAGAGCGTTAATGTTGGCAATAATAAAGATTACACATGTTAAACTTTAATTAAGTGAAAAATGACTGCTCTTTCTCAGTACATCTCTTCTACATGTAAAATCATGTATTATAGAGTATATTGAGCTAACCGATACATATGACTGTTATTTATAACATGCTCCAAATATTTTTTTTGTGTAAGAGAAAAATATAGTATACTCTGCCTACCTTATTGTTAACCAGTTGTCTACACATAGCATCTGTTTACATTAGTAGTGTAATTGCTGTGATAATAAGCTCATTGATTTAGTATCTAAGGAAATAATCAGTCAGGACATCACATTTGTCTTGCTTTACTTGACAGCCTATCTTCTACACTGAATAGACAATGTCAATTCTTGCCATTGTCTCAGAGCAATGGAGCAACAAAAAAACCCCAGAAAGCTCTCTTCTCTTTGCCAGCTATTGCCATAAAAATATTTGCTGCAGCTAGCTGGTATTGGACAAATTTCATTTTAACAGTGGCACAGTGCCAGTACACTTTAGGAAAACTGTATTTCTTTTGTTATTCAGACAGTATCAGCCTTATCTTTCACTTGACAGTTAAGGAGTAAAAGACTGAAAAACTAAAACTGAAATAAAACAAAGACACAACTGGCAAACTTTGGTTAGCTGACTCACTAGGACGTTTTTTCCTTTTTGTAAGAATTTTTATGTGAAAACGTATAAACAAAGTCTCCCTACTAGAAATTAAGAAGCACTTCATAAGATTATAAGATGTCTATGTACTTGGATGCCAAAATTATAGAGAAAAAAAAAATCTATCAGGACTGTTAAAATAAAGAACAATCTCAGTTTGGAGTCTTTTTTTTTCTTGTCTTATGGACAGTGTTACCTTAATATGTTCTTCCTGCTGCAACTTTGGATTTCAGAAGCTTTCAAAAATCAGTGGTCCATAGAATGAGTTCAAGTACTGAAATCATAGAGGATTAGGTTATCTCGATCCTATGTGATGTTCTGTTTAGGGAGGAGGACAAGACTCTGTCCCCTCTGTTTGCCACCCATGAAGACAGGTATTCACTGCACGACCTGTAGACAGTGGTGCTGAATGACTTCTGTGCCTGGACACTGTTTTATATGGAACAGGGAGCAGAAAGAAGGAGAACTCTCATTCCCCTATGGAGGTGAATCTGTATTCATCAGTTTATAGACAGCACAGCTGAAGTCTTATTATATACAACATCGAATGAGTAATACTGCACCAGTGCATACCAAGACCTCTTTTTTTTTTTGAGGGATATCTTAAAAATACTGTCATTAGTTATCATATACTTCACAAAGAAAGTTAATTTCTAAACATTTTAGAGAGGAAATTAAGGAACACTCTTCTTTTAAGGATAAGATGTAACTATATGTTAAAAGTATTATATATACCATGGTGTGTTCTCCAGGAAATGAACTGAAAAAGTATTTTGATGTCACCTCAACATCAGAAAAAGTTCATTTCCTCTCCTCTGCATAGCCCTTTTTTTTTATAATTGCAAGTAGGAAGTAGACTTACACTGTTGAAGAGTCAGTAGAAATGAATATATGCAAAACTAAACCCGCACCATGGGCTGTTAATTACTTATGTGGTAGTTGTACTTACAAGATGAGAGCAACCAAAGACGGGTTGTTCTTTGTTTCCAAACCAGATGTAGGGTAGCAGAAGTGTGGCCTCACAGCTCATCTAAATTCTGAATTCCAGCAGGCTGACAGCTGCTCTCTTTCTGCTGATTAAGAAACACTGACAAACATTTTTTGTGTCTTCTTTTTCTTGTAGAAAGATTTTCTTGGCTGCTTATACTTGTAAACTCAAAAATGAGCTCTTCCACTTCGATGTTTGTAACTGTGATTACTAAAAAGGAGATATTTTTAAATAGAAGAAGAGAGGAAAAGTTTGGATTAGATGCTCTGGGAGGTATAATCATATTTACTGCATATTTACTCTTGTATCACAAAATATCCCACTTACAACTGAGGAATGTACTGGTTTTTTTTTCCATAACTCTCCTCCACAGAAGCCTTGAAAAACGTCTATAACTAAGTCCTTTCTTGTCAGACAAATTAAGCCTATTCAGTTGTAGCTCCTTAAGAGACTGCTGGCAGAGTTCGGAACTGATACAGGTCCAGACCACTTTCTGTTCCACGTAAGGCACAAAATCTGTGTTTCTCTTTTAACTTGCAGGATAGTACTCTAGGTCTCTTGATGTTCCTCCACTTCTCAGACAAAAATTTCAAAAGGACTTGATGCTGATGCTGACTGAAACAGTAAATTCGAAAAAAAGCTTTTGTGTATAGCCTCAGCATGGACATTGGGCTGCTGTGGAACTACATTCACTTTTCATTTGGGAGAGATTTTGTAGGCTACCTTCCCATTCGGAGTTGCACATCACTTGTACTTGTTGCATTTGTACAGAGGTACTTCTTCCAATCCCAGCTGAACAATTATTTTCTCTCTGATGATATTTCCTTTTGGATTGAAATTGAGATTTGACAATATGGGTAGAAGTACAGTGTGTTTGTCACCATGATAACAGTTTTCAGTTTTCTTCAGTTCCGAAGTTGGATTATCTAGTTTGAGGTATGTGCCCAAGCTATAAGTGAACATCTGCTATATAAGTAGGCTTCAGAGTATTTATTTACTTACATGTACATCCATATAAAAACATTATTGCAGTGATCTGAAAGAAATTTTATAGCTGTCCGAAGTAATATATGTATTTAATCAGATTTAAAGGTATTTATTTCAGATACAATGTTCCTCCTCTTTCCCAGAAAAGTGTGCCTACTAAAGCAGCTTTATTGAGATGCAAACAAGCTAGACAAGAGATTCTACAGCTGACACATCTACAACCTCATTAACTGGGACTGGAACACAAGTTTTCTTCCTACTGGTTTGTACCTAACCAAAATAGTTGCTTTTCTTCCTGTGACAAGGGGATTTAGAATCAAAATAATAGATACATAGTTGAATGACTGTACTGGATAGCTGATAGTAGCTTAAATGATAGTGAAATATGGCTAACAGGTACTAACAAAAGATGGTAGAAGTCATCCACTTTTAATCCATATCCACAAAAGTCATCCACTCTGATTGCACACAGGTTCCACCTAATGATTTCCACACGGGGAAGTTTTGAAGTGAAATTAATTTTAACATTTTTTCTTTTTTAACCTGACCTTTCAGCTCAGAAAAAGAAAACTAGTGAAAATGCAGCTCTAAGAATAGCTCAAAGAACCCAGTGGAGAACATCTGTGGGAAAACAGGTCTTCAGTGTAGAAAAATGAAGGTTCACTGTTGTTGTAGCTGAAGGAAGTAGCCCCTCACCTCTCTTTTAAACAGCTCTGGGTCTGACCACTTCCTAGGAAATCAAGTTCAATTTCCTGGAGGAAAGTCATCCTGAGGAATACTCACAGTTCTGTGCTGTGGTAATAAAAACTGCAAGCACAAAACCCCTGCATCTACTGATAGCTGAAGAGAAGTTTCCCTCTGAGATTTTTGACTTCTAAATGGTGCTTAGCATTTGCTATAGAATGATTTTCTTAAAGACTATAAGTGCTCATGAAGAAATTAGGTACAAGGTGCTGCACCTCAGACTTCTTATTCCTCACAGTGCAGAGGAAAGTTACTACTAGGCTCCAAACTTGACTGACAATGCAGGGGCTGCTGCAACACTTTTTCATCCCTCTTTTGCCATCATGCTTGTCAATATCGGGAGCAAAACTGAACGGGGTAGAGTTATTTAGTATATCTTTCTTCACAGAATCATAGAATCACCAGGTTGGAAGAGACCCACCAGATCATCGAGTCCAACCAAGATGGGCATGGAGAATGGGTTATCCTGTGATGCAACTAGCTAGGATCCTTAAATAAAGACTGTCATGGCGATTGCACAGGCAAGTTTAGTTTAGATGTAGCTAAGGAAAAAACCCAATTATATTTCTCACAGAAGATTGCAAGAATCTTCTGCATAGTATGTATATAAGCTAAGGTTATCTAGGGGAAACGAAGGAAGCTTTTATTAAGAAAGTAGAATGTTTTATATTCAGATTCATATTCTTTTGTAAGCTTGAGTGAAATGCAATGGAAGCAGGTGTGAATAAGTGATCACTGTGCTGAATCATATGAACCCTGTTCAAGGTGCTTTGGGCCCTCCTAGGAGATACATTACGACAACACACTTTCTAAGAAGATCGCAGTGCAGAATTATATTTTCATTCATGCTTCCCATTTTAAAAGGAGATGGTAGATTGTGGATTTTAGGGGGCTTTTATTAAGTAGAAGAGAAACAAAAATAATATATAATAAACCATTGCTTATTTATAAAACAAACTAATACAGCAACCATATATTAATTCAAAGACCTTATCAATTCTTTCTGAACTGTAATCACATATAGTTTTGTAAATGTCCTCCTCCCACCAATCTCTAAACCATGCCCCTCAGTACCTCATCCATCTGCACCTTAAACACTTCCAGGGAAGGCGAGTCAACCACCTCCCTGGGAAGACCATTCCATTACCTAATGACCCTTTCAGTGAAGAATTTTTTCCTTATGTCTAGCCTGAGCCTACCCTGGCAGAGCTTGAGGCCATTCCCTCTTGTCCTGTCCACTGTTATGAGCTCAATTTCCTTACAAAATTCCCTTTTCCTTTTCTTTGTTTCATTTTTGGAATTATGAGTTCTATAGTTTGCTCCGTGAGAAAAATGAGAATGAGGAGTTTCCATGTCCCCTGTCATGGTGAAACTCCACAGCTCTGTTCTTAGCTATCATTCCAGAAGTCCTCGAAATTTCACCCTTGCACCCTCTCCTCCCATCTCGATTGAATGAAATGGCAGCAACCACTCCACCATTAGGATCAATATCCAGGCCATTATGTTGGCAAAAGGAGCAGCAAATCACATTTGCGGGGATTGTCAGATTCATTATTATAAGCAGATGGCAGTCCTTGCACTACAATGCAGCTGAGAAAAGACTGACATCATTTCAAATTAAAATCTATAATGCTAATGCACATCTCTGACTCTTTGTACAGGCCTAAGTGCATTAATCTTCTGAATGATTTGCTAACGTGTGCACTGCTTTAGGTGTTTTCACTTGAGTGGAGCTAAAAAGAGAGCTTTTAACTGAGAATGGTTAACATTTATTCATACCGATTGATAAAAGTTAACATGCAATTTTCTTTACTAGTAGCTCCCTAATAGGAATTAATGGGACATTTTGAAGAGAAAATACCAAGTTAGGAGGCCAGTTTAAGAAATATGTTAACCTCTGAAAAGAAAAATGTGTTACTAGCATGTCCTCTACTTAAACTGATCTTAATTACTCAAAATAAAATAGAATATTTTTTAAAATGTGCAACAAAATTGTATAAATATGCAAAGAAATTTTATTTGTCGTATGTGAACAAAAAAAAAATTTTTTTACTATCAAATCAGCATTGAAAGTTTAAAAAGTGGACATAAAGACACAGTTTCAATACAATTGAAATGGAAAACATTTCCTAATAAAAAGGATTTAAAATAGTTTGGGGACTATTTTGTCTGCAGTGTCTAGACTGTGTATGCTGTCATCATATTTTCAATCAAAAGCTGTAGAATTTCATAATTTCATAGACAGTTTTTAGGGATGCAGGCGTCAATTCCACGTTTCTTTCACATTTATCCAGAAAGGACATATCTAGGAGAAAGAATCTTCTGGTAAATAAAGTATAGATAGAGACTGCTGTCGAGCTGCCTAACCATGAAAATGCAATTCCTTTACTTCTGGATAAATCTTTGCATGTTCAGGAGCTGTTTGGGGCTATTTCTGCCTGCTTGTGGGATTCTTAATAACCTCACTTTGGAAACTGTGTCATGACGGTGTTGATTCTGAGCTAAAATACCTTTCCTTCATTAGATGAGTAGCATTATGCTGTTGTAGCTGCTTGATTTCATAAAGCAAACAAAAATCCTGTTTTTTTCCCTAAAGGAGATTGTTTTAAAACATCTAGATTAACCATCAACCCATGAAACTCAGGAATCCTCCCATCAAAATCTTCATAAATGTATCTCCCACTGCAGAGATGCATGGATTTTCCAAAGAAGCATATTTCTGAAAAAAAAAAAAAATTGTTAAAATGTTTTGACCTCATCCTGATAGGATCTTTTGTTCCATTTATTGTTACTCAGAGATTTAATCTCAAAGGAAACAGTCTTCAAGTCTACAATATTCCTTGCCTTCTCCCAGTATAGGCCAGTGCCTTGTGTTAACACATGTTTTAGCACATCTCTGGGACATGAATAAGTTACTTCGCTAAATGTATCACTGATGTTGTTGACTTTTTCTGAAATCTTTTAACATGTCTGAAAGCAGATATCTTTCCATTTCATTCATATTTGCTCACCTTAGTGACAAAAACTGATGTTCTCATACTTTCCTTTTTCTTTCATCTAACCCAGTGCTAATACCTAGTTTGACTTTTACAAACCAGGCAGTATGTGTAGCAATAGAAAATAATACATTTCACTGACACGAACAATAGCTTAATAATTTGTCTACCAAGAGATTTTTTTTCTAAGTGGGGATTGATTTCCATTAAAATGAATAACAAATTACTGGGAAAAAAGGTAGGTTTTGTACTTATGAATTGCTTTAAAATACGCAGCGTGGGGAGCTGCATAGCGGCGGTTCAGAAAAAGATAACGGAACACAATTTCATTTTTCTAATTTTAAAAAAGAAATCATTCAAATGAATTAAACTTGAAAGAAAGATATGTACCCAATTACAGCTATATGAGTCTGATCTTCCTAAAATCATTACTCTTTCATGAAATATTTTGTGTACTTGAAAATTCCAGTTTTTATGGATGTTGAAATGAACTCATTAGCATAAGAACTTTAGATCAGCTTTAGCACAATGACAATCAGAGAATAAACGAATAAGAATTCTGAAAAACTAAAAACTCACCATCTTTTTATACATTGAGCACAGCTTTCAGTCCTATTTGAATCTTTTAAATCCATTTTCTTGTAAAATGCTTTACCAGTAATTGCATTCTTAAATCCCTACCACATCTTTCAGGTTTTTTTTTAGGGCTTACAGATGAAAATAGGTAAATCTAACCAGTAAAGGATGTTGAAATTTATGGTCTTGATTATTTAAAGTGCATGGGTTGCATCTGATATTTATTTAAGAATTACTTTTCAAAGCATAATATTTAAACTGGTTAATTAATGGATAATGGCAAGAGATGGGAAATGTGTAATTTACAAATTGAAAAAAGCTCTTAAAAGTTTTGTGGAACATCTGGAACTTTTCCACAACAGTCTTGAAATAATATTTTCCAAGCCATATATCCCATTATCACACATCTTACATATGTTCCCCCAGAACTCCTCAATGAACTGATTTCTTGTATATGCATTGCATGGATTCATTAAGTACAGTGCACACTAACATTTCTTACTCTTTATTTATTAGTCAAGTTAATTTTAATAATTTCCAAAATACTGCTGCTGAATTAGGAAATCAGAATTGAGTCTGTGAAGTGTAACTCTGGAGCTTATTTTAGTATATGGTCTATTTCTCCCAAGTGACACTGAGTGACAGTTTGAAAACTGTAGTAATTTAGTAGTATACTGTATATTTTTGGAATATGTAGAGTATTATACTATTTTTTATCTGTGGCTGAAGAAGTAAGACACAGCATTCATGAGTTGTGTGTGCCTTACATTCAATTGAAACCCTACAGTGTCTACTTCTTCCCCCACCCCCCTTTCCTTTGCTTGCATTTCAGTTTGTTTTACTGACTGAACACTTAAAGAGATATCTACTTCAGGATGTCAAAAGGTGTAGTAAATGGGAGGCAGGCCACTGGGAGACAAAATAGGAAGGTCATTCCGCCTGACCTCCTCCTGTTTTTTTCCCACTAAGAAAGCTGCTGCTCAGCTGACTTAAGATTGAGAGACAAGGCAGAAAAACAGCAAAAATGGTACTAACTCAATCTGTTTTGTACCGTGCAAAAGGTTCCCCTTCATGATTAAACCTGGTCTTCTGTTGCAGCCATTCCCCCAAGAAATGCAAGAATATATCTTTTTGTCTGCTATTCATCCTGCATGCAGGTTGTGTAAGTGAATGGAAATCTAAAGATAAAATCCTCTCTATTACTTACAGAGATTAATTTCAACAGTTAAGCTAAGGTTCTCAGTACTTGATGGTTTTGTTGACATTGTAATGGAGATTTGGTCTTCAGGTGATACATAATGCTTCTGTAATTTCTCATTGTGACATTAACATATTGGGGAGGAAATCCTGACCTTTAACCTCATAGTTGCATTGATGAGGGGCAAATTGATTTCTCCTGTATGTTGAGTCTCTCAGCTGGGCAGGAGGGTCCAAAAGTTGACAAATGAACATCTAGACAAGTGTAAGTGGTTATCAGCTTGAAGAGGAGCTACAAGTCTACTTCCATTACAGGTATTATGTACGTCCTCTTAGCTGCCTGAAGTCCAGCAGATCATGCCCTCTTCAACAGCACCTTGTTTTAATAATCAGTAGAAATGACATGAACCTTCTGCCTTGAGGTCCACTGTCACTAAGTGGTGCTTCTGTTCTATGAACAGCAAAGGCTTCACCCCTCCAAAGTGGAATTTAGCCCTAGAAAACTACAATCTAAACAGATGTTTCAAAGGCATTTGTAGCTTTTATTTGCTTACCTCAAGTAATTTTCCTCAACCTACTGAATCTCACTTGGTAAACCTCTGCAATTGTTTATTATGAACTTACAGGAAAACTAGTTATATAATTTACCTGTAAAAACAGGGAAGAGGAGCTCTCAGTTGTCAAGCATCACAAAACCATACAAAGAAGTCCATACACAACAAACCAAAGGGAAAGAAGTTTCATTAAAAAAGGATATAGAAAATCAATCTCTTACAAACAGGCACACTTAAATTCTACTTTAACTTATTTTTATTAGTACTACTCTCATTGCTTTACTGGTTTACTTTAAAAATATTTTGATTCCTTGTATTTCTCCTCTTTATAAACATAACTAAAAGGCACAAATTTTAAACTAAAGAGCTTTCTAGCAATGAAATTTATACAACTGAGAAATAAAGGTTTGGAAGCCTCATAGATTAACACCTATGACACAAATTTGCAGAAAATACCAGTGAACAAGTGTAAGGTCTTACCACACCTTAGCAGGTGAATGATTTTTAAATAAAACACTTCCTTCTCCTGTGCTGTAATGACTCCCTTTATCTGGTGCAAATTACTCAAGTTACATCAGTCTGTATTTTTGAGGAACATGAATATTTCTGAGAGACAGTTCAAGTCCATGATCCTGGGAAGAGCAAATCAACAAAATTCTGGAATGAAAAGTAGAAGTCTTTCAATGCAATCAAGCAACAACAACAACAACATGTTAACAGGGTATTTATAGCCTAATTAGATTTCCAGTCATGAATATTAACATAAGAAGTTTGAGGTTTCTTTTTCAGGAGGTTTGTTTGGTTAGTTGGTTAGTTTTTGGTTTCATTTATTTATTTTTCTTTTATAAATGCAGATAAACTCTTGGTAGATAACTCCTTTGTAGTATCTTGGAAAGAGGACTTTTGGTATAAACTTCCTGATATATAATTGCAATGAAGAACAGCAAATCAAAAGTATTCGTAGTCCTGCTCTGTCTTCAAGAAGTAAATGAAACAAAACTTTAAACACGAAGAAGTCTACTTATATTCATTACCTCCCAATGTCAGTGACACACTGATGACAATCCTAAGTTTTCCACATCGGCTATACAGCTTGCTGTAGATCTTGTTATAATTAAATACATGTCAATAACTCTCTTTCCCTTTCCTAAGCTTGAGATCTTTCTGTGATTTATTCTCTCATATATTATTTAAAAGAATAACTAAATTGATATTACTTTAAAGCTGTGCTGAAAACTTCTATAAAAACAAAGTTTAAAAGCCTAATGGTAAAACAATAACAAGACATAGAAATCCAATAACCCACTTCCTATTCTATGTCTTTATGCCAATATAGGAGTAAACATTTCTTAGGTGTTTTTCAGAGGAACCAAATAGTCATTGATACTCTCAAAATGATGCTATTCTATATCCACAAAGAATAAGCAGTTGGAAAGGTGATTTTAAAAACCTAAGGTTAAGTTTTAGTTAAGTGTCATATGAAAAAAGCAGAGAAATATAAGAACTAAACACAACTCCACCAAAATAGAATGTTTCAACATTTTAGTGCCAGATTACAGAAGACCTTCTTCATAATCCCCTGTTCTTAAGTGTTTTGTGTAGCAATGTTGAAAGCAAACTTTGCCATTTACAAAAGACAGGAGGTATAATTTCATTTGCATTCTTTAATATAGTTCATTTTAAGAACTTGTTTATTATTTAAAAAGAAAACTTTTTTTTAATTGGAATACCTAAATTGAGGGATGTGAAGCAAATGCACAGAGCGTCCCACAATATAGGGGAAGTGCATTGCTCAAATAGTAATTGGGTTTTCCCGTTACTGATTCACTAGGTAGCTTCTGTGAAATGGGGGAGCACAAATGAGAGTGGATTATCAGCTAAAACGCTGCAAATGAGAATGATAGATGTGCTTGAAAGGTAACCATCTGCACTAGCTTTCAAATGTGCTGAACGAGTGATCTTTCCACTTCCTCTTTTTTCGTTTCTGATATACATTTGCACAAGTACAGAATCTCTAGTGAATGGCAGAGTGGGATGTGGACAAAGGTTTTCCTTGCTAGGAAGGGATGAGCATGGTGTAGAGTGAAAAGTTCATTGTATGATGGATGGGCCAGTGAGGATGAAGGTCACTTTGTCAATGGTACACAAGAGAGGATTATGGGTGACAACAGCTCTAAAGAAGTGGTAGATAAATTGTTTACAAAATACAATAATAGAGAGTTGTAAGGAATTTCCCATCCTTGTTATTGCTAGAGAACCACCAGGACACATAAGCTGAAAGGTATTTGGGCATCTCAGGGAACATTTCAAAAGAAGGGAGAGATTGTTGCATTGAAGAATAAGATCCAAGATCATCTATTGCTTTTCAAATTAAATTATCACTAAGAAAAAAAGAAGTTCCAGATCAAAGCAAAAAACATACCGGAAAAACACTCCCTAGTTCTGAAAAAAAAAAGAACCCCAAACCCACTAGAAGTCACTTAATATAAAATAGAATTGCATTACTTAAAAATTATGTCCAAAAAAAAAAATTACGGCCAAAAAAAAACCCCAAACCACCAAAAACATGTGCAGAGTTTTACAAGAGATCTCAAACTACTGTTAGCTGAATGAAAATAGAGTTTTATTTTAAGGTTAAAATTGTGTAAAACTACTCTTACTCTGTTTAACACATTAACTTTTAGAGTTAATCACTTATGTTATCATAAAAAACATGACAAAGCGACCCTCAAATGCCCTAGTATTTGCATATTATATTTTCTGCCAACTTAAAAATAATATTAAATAACCTGGGGATATTATGAAATGTTAATCTCATTAACATTATAAAACCTAATATTTAATTACCAGTTTCTGCCATTTCTGGCTTGTTTTTCTTTCAAGTGAAACTAATTTGGGGATGTCTGAATTTTAAATTAATTAAAATTGAAATACAAAGAGCATAACATTTAATACGGTAAATTTCATTATGATTCATTCTTGTTCTAGAAATGCTTCTTTTGAAGTACCTTATTTTGGAAAGCAATGTATCTTGAAAACTTGAGCAAATGGCGTGTCATATTTCTGTGCCTGTGCTTTCCAATACAAAAGAACACTGTTTCAAATAAAAAAATCATCCTGAAGATATACACCAATTTTTCTTCAGCTAAATTGAAGCATATACTCAGAGATTTCCAGGCACCCGCAAATGTGATACTATGCCAGAAGCAACAATTTCCATCCATATCAAAGTAGTGTACTGGATGGTGCTTTTATACTGACTTAAAACTATGATAACAGGCCTTTTCAGATATGCCATTTCTTAAATGAGGCACCCTTCATTTAACCAAGTGTTCAGTATTGCCAAATCTATAAAGCTAAATTGCTTTTTTATAAGGTAGAACCTTACCTGTTGGATAAAGTATGTGCAGTGAGGCTTATAAATGCTCATAAAGGGGAAGTATGGAAGACATAAGTATCCATTATCTTCTGGAAAAAGGACAATTATTTCAAAGAAAATGCCAGCAGTAGGAGACATATAATAATAATTTAGGAGGGAAAATAAAAGTGGCTTTTTCCCAGTACCACTATTAATAATACAACTGCTTCTTTTATATTAATTAAAAAGTGTTTCTTGCTATAGATTTTTAGTTAGCAGCCAAGTATTTTGCACTTTATAGCAAAGACTGGACTTGAACCAAATTGAGAGCAAGTGTGCTGTGGAAATCTATAGGGGAAACTATAACTCAGTGCCTCTTAATGAAGGACAAATTCATTTAATAGATCTCCCTGTAAAACAACATCTGTTGGTAAATTGGCTAGTAGGATTGCTGTGGGTGAAATTCATGGTTTGTATACTGAAGGACACGGTTAGTCTTTGGAGCTGAGTTAGACTTTTAACCTACCAGTAAGATACTAATAGATGACTCAAGTGCTACATTCTAAAATACAAAACTACACTTTCCTACACCAAGCACACAAGCACATAAGAGTATCTCAGGAAAAGAAGCAGCCAACTCTCCATGTTCCAAAGCTCACCTTTGTATCAGAGCTTGATACTACCGCACAATACATTATCTAGTTTGCTTTGGTCTGAGAGGTGATACGGACTTGTGTGTGCATTGTACCATTCATTTTTTCTCCAAATGAGCTCAGAAACTTAGTGGCATTTGGTCTATATCAGTGCTCATGAGAAGTTTTACTCTGTAAAGCCTCCTCAGGTTCTGAGGTTTGCCAAGTACAACTATGAAAGAAAGTGGGACAGTCTGTCCTACCGGTGAACCATCTCTTGTACCAACACTTTAATAAGTAGAGTAAACAGTAGCACGCAACTGTTTTATGAGGCATAATTACTGAAGCACAATAGGTTGTCCATATTGGATACATATGGGATGGGAAGAAATGAGAAGATCCCCAGGGATAGAATAAGAAATGAAAGCTCCACTTTCTAAGGCAAAATTCAAAAGACTTCCATTTCTTTAAGGGATTGTTAGGATACAAAGGATAATTATGATTATATAACCTGGTTTAATGTAAAACAAAGTTTATAGGATTGGTCAGAATTTTGAAGTAGAACATATAAATTTTAGGGGAAAAAGTCCAGTATAAACTTTTCCATCATGGTGAGCTTTCCATGACCCTTTGACTGTTGTTTATTCATTTTCTTAAATAGGTTATTTGGTTTGTGTGGTAAGGTTTTGGTAGCGGGGGAGCTACAGACATGGTTTCTGTGAAAAGCTGCTAGGAGTTTCCTCTATGTCCGGTAGAGCCAATGCCAGCTAGCTGCAAGAGGGACCCTCCGCTGTACAAAACTGAGCCAACCAGTGACAGTGCTAGTGCCTCTGTGATAAAATAGTTACAAAAAACCTGCTGCACAACAGAAGCTGAAGAAAAGATTGAGAAAATGTAAGACCAACGACTCTGAAGACACTCAAGTCAGTGAAGAAGGCGAGGGAGGAGGTTGTTCAGGCACTGGAGCAGAGATTCCCTTGCAGCATATGGTGAGGACCATGGTGAGGCAGTCTGTCCACCTGAAGCCCATGTAGGTTAATGGTGGAGTAGATGCCCAGCTGCAGCTCACGGAGGACCCCTTGCTAGAGCAGGTGCATGCACCCAAAGGGGGCTGTGACCCTGTGGGAAGTGCACACTGGAATAGGCTCCTGGCAGGACCTGTGGACCCATGGAAGAAGTCCACACCGGAGCAGGTTTACTGGCAGAACTTGTGGTCCCCTAGGGGACTCTTGTTGGGGAGGTCTGTTCCTCAATTATTGCAACCCATGGAAAGGACCCGTGCTGGAGAAGTTCAGAGGGAACTGCAGCTTGTGGGAAGGACTCATTTTAGAGAATTTTGGAGAGGACTGTCTCCAATGGGAGAGGACCCATGCTGGATCAGGGGAATATTGTGAGGAGGAGGAAGGAGTGGCAGATGGAACGTGTGATGAACTGACCACATGGCCCATGCCCCATACCCCTGCTCTGCTTCGGGGGAGGAGGCAAAGAACTCAGGAGTAAGATGGGATAGATGTGGAGAAGGTTTTTTAAGATTTGGCATTTCTCATTATCCTACTCTGATTTTGTTTGATATTAAATTAAATTAATTTCCCTGAACTAAGTCAATTTTGTCCTTGAAAGTAATTGTTTAGTGATCTCCCTCTCCTTAT
>WAAB01018478.1:86404-145241 GCA_013389865.1 Piaya cayana | reverse complement strand
TTTAAAGCACTGGAAAAATATTCATTCAATTATTTCTTTTGTATGCCTTATAAAACAGTGTTTTGAGTTTTACATTGACGTCAGAGAAGTCATTATCCTTTTGATCATAACAGCAATAATGACTTTGTGTAAGAACAACAGCCAGCCACAATGTTTTATGTGTATACACATTTGAAAAAAAAAAAAAGAAGGAAATCAGTGATATTCTTTTAGTTATGGATGTATTGATCTGACTCCAACCAGAAAACCAGCACATCAGAGCTGCTCCTGGGGAGCTAAGAAAGTTGTTGGAACAATCCTCCTGGTTTCTGAGACATGATTTCTATATTCTCTGATTTCATGCACACAAATATGTTGCAATGCTTTAACTGCTGACTGTCCTTTCAGCTTTGACGTTATATCAACAAACAGGGAAAAAAACTGACTCCATAATTAATCCAGTTGGCAATGATGCTTAGCTACTTTAGGAAAAAAACGTTAGTGTTTGGACTGAATGCATGTTTATGTCAATAAACAGACAACTGGATTTTCAGAGGGAAGCCAGTGTAATTCCCCTATATCCATAGTGCACTAAAGCAGGCAGGAGATCTTTTCCTGCCTGATACTGTTCTAATTTTCTCCAAACCAACACCTAGTTTGATTTGTTGCTCTGGCTTCAGGTCTTTGAAATCACCTTGTTTTACAAGCCACTTAAGCATTGTACTATCAGCACAGTAAAATCTTTGTACCCATCTTTATGTCCATTTTTCATTCTGCTTGCTTATATATTCACAGTACCATTTCAACAATTTCCTTTTAGAAGTCATGATTGACCTGACTTTCTCTTCATCTAATGATCTTGATGTTAAATGTACTAATGAATGCCTAAGGGAGGCAAAAAAGGAGCAGCCAGAGTTGAAAAGAAGAAAAGGCAAAAAAAGGCTTTAACAACATTTCATAGGAGAAAAAAAGCTTAAAAAATATTTTCATGGCTTTTCTTGGGAGAAATGAGAAAGTGTCACAATGGCATGTGTCATTTCAAGTTCATGGTCAATATATTCAAATGATTATGGTTTGGAAGAAATAATTTCAGCTACTTAAGTGCTTTACTGGGTGTTATGTTAATGGTGGTATAATGATATTTGCAGTATTAGTGGCTCCCTGGCTGGAAGGGCTTGCCACATAGTCAACAGCTGTCAAAAAGCAACAAAATAGAAGGGTATATGAAGAGTAGGAGGAAGATATTAGAGATTTAATGAACTGAAAGTAAAGCATTTGAAATATAATTATATGAAGAGCGTTTGTTTTTCCTCTTGTGACTATGCCTGAATAATGAGGACTACAGTATCTGTGAAGGAATTGGGAAATAAATAACAGCTAGGGATTTATTTTCTTTATTTTCAAGAAAGGACGTGATTTAAAGTGTAGTGTTTGAATTATCTCTTTTAATTTGCTAAGGGAAATAAATAAACCTCTGTTTTAGTCAGAGGTGTGAGATCCCCTGTTATTATGTTCACAGATATACTTCCAACTGATTTCAAGGCTGTTGTTTTGATTTATTCCAGCTGTGCTGTGCAAT
Source organism: Piaya cayana (assembly GCA_013389865.1). NCBI lineage: Eukaryota > Metazoa > Chordata > Aves > Cuculiformes > Coccyzidae > Piaya > Piaya cayana. The sequence continues at coordinate 143,683 of WAAB01018478.1, read as the reverse complement.
AATTATGGAAGGACTGGCCTGCCTCACTTGCATGCTATTGCCTTTTGTGTGTGTTTTTCAGTAATTCATATTCATGCTTCTCAAAAGAGGGAATGAGGCTTGCCATGTAGCCTTTGGACATGAGGCTGTGCGGCAGAGAGGGAGAGGGGACAGGCAGGCAGGAATGGATGCATTTCACTTTTTTTCTGTCTATTCTCTGTAAACGTGTTCCTCCCACCAAGTACAATCTAACCAAAGAGCATATGTTGAGTGAGGTGTGGGCTACCTAGGGACAGTGCAGTCAGTCTGGAAATTGCTGTGAGATTGGTTTAATTACATGGAGCACGCTGCTTTGAAATACCAGGGTTGTTAAAAAATACAGTATTCCCAGAAAAGAGGTTGGTCTTAAAAAATTGAATGACTGAAAACAGAAATTCAATTAAAGCTTTAGTACTTCTGGGAAGGGTTTTACGATGTAGCCAGGAAACTCTGGGTTTACTTAGTTTTGATAGATTTTCTTCAAACACTGGCTTGCCATGACCAGTGTGTGCTGTCTGCCACCCTCTATCCCACATTAGGTTCCTTAAGGTGTCCTGCTCATGTCCCAGCTATGTCCTGGAGACCTTGCAGGTCCCTTGGGTGCTGCTGCTTTCCTTGTGCCTTGTGTGTTATGAGAGAAACTGGCCTCCCCTAGCCTTATACACCTGTCTGTTAGACGCCCAGTCCAAAGCAAGCTGTCTTGGGCTGGACATCTCAGCCAAACTTCATGTCATCCCATAGTAGTCCTCATCAGACAGTAACATTGGAGCATTGTTCACAGGTGCCCTTTGAGCTGGTTGGCCCTGAGGAAGGAAGGCTGCTTGCTTTGCGAAAAGGTCCGTTCTTAGCTGATATCTTCCTGCAGCAGAGTAATTGAGCAGCAAATGATAAGATACCTTGCTGACAAATCCTCTCAGCTCTCTCCTGTATAGCTTTAAGTGGTTATGAACTGACAGTAAGGTATGTGTGACATGGGTCTGTTGGAGGCTTAAGTGATGCATTTAATTTTTACTAAGCACAAAGTAAATTTTTTCCCTTAGAAATACATATATTGTATTTATGCCTTTCATTGCTAAGGAAGATACTGCTGTCCTAGGTTATTTTACAATTAATATATTTTCATCTGCAGACAAATCCTAGGTACCACTCAAATACAAATAGCAGAAAACATGAAATGCAGGCTGTCAAAAATTTCCCCCTTTAAAACACCTTGGTCTGTTTAATAGCAAAAGGCTCTTCTGACATTTGGCTGCAGCACACAGTGCTGCTTTACGACTGAGCATCAGAGCGAATTTTTTAAATATTCTAACCTATACTCCTATAGACCAGGAAAGCTTTTACCACTGTCACTGAGGCAGGAAGCAAAATTGATAACTACAGAATCCTGGCAAGGTGCAGCTTCCTTAACTTTGTCGTCTAGTAAATCAGAAACTTTAATCCATTTTTCTACAGTAATTCAGGATGTTGACATTTTCTCTCTTATGCAAGAAGATGAATCTGATCATACCATGGTTTAGTAGAAAATAATGGGTTTTACTCATCTTACCCAGCATTGCCACAGGTTTTTGTCCTTGCCATTGTGTTAGATTGAGACTGAGTGTTTTTCTATATGAATATACTTGAGTGTTAAAGGAGTCAAAAAGGGTGGAGTAGAGGTGAAGTTGGCTGCTTGGGCACCCACCCCCATGTTTACTTCCTTCAGTCTTCCTCTGTTAACCCTGTTGTGTTTTGAAAAAATGCAAAGGAGGAGTCTTCTGATCTAATAGACTTGATGAACAGGGATTTCAATGTAGAAATATTCGTAGCTAGAAATTACATAGGACTCAGATTACAACAACTAAAAAGAGAGATGAAGGGATTTTTTGAGGCTGCAATGTGTGATTTGCTGGATTATCTTATGCTGGGTGCCAATGAGAAATAGTAATTATAACAATAATATACCTACAGTACCATGACTAACAATAACAGGAAAATAATATCTGTTGGAATTGTAGTGTTGATAATGAATGTTGAAGGCAGCTTAGCATGTGTAGGCTTAAGGTCTCTCTAATACCTTGGTTCCTCAGGGTGGTATCCCTGGATTCTGCAATCCTCTTGCTGCAAACCCTGTTAAAATGGCCTAGAACAAGCAAGATGGCCTAGAACACGTGGAACTGCTTTTCTTTAACAGCAAAGACTGCTCAACCCTTCTATTTCTGTGAAAAATATCTGGCAGGGCTTGCAAGTGTTAATCTAGCAAATTAAACTTCGGTCCAGTCTTCCACACCATGTAGACACAAGGACACATTGGGACAGAAATCTAGCAATAAGGGCCATATATTTCAGTTTCTTGTATAAAGTCCTCAATCTCTTCTCACTGAGGAAATGCTATAGCTGTTCTCTTTCCACTGCATCATGCAACAAAAAGCTTTGAGTGCAAAAAGACCTGAGCATTGCTGGGGGGATCAGTCTGTCTGACAGTGTGGGAACAACATAATGTATTCTGTAGTTTTGCATTTCATCCCATCTGAGAAAATCATTAGCTTTAATTTTTCATTTTAATACATCTAAAATATTTTTATTTAAAAAATATTTTCTTGACTTATAAGCACATGACAAATTTTTACTTACCAAATGTGTAAAGCCCTTTCATGGTTTCCCTTTATGGTACTTTCTGAAATACTGGGAGCAGTTAGAGTTGATAGTTTTCACTTACCCACCCGAGCAGAAAACACAGCAGTCTTTCTGGATATCTAATTGTAGAGGATCTAATTGTAGAGGATCAGGGAAAGAATAACTTAAATATTTATCTACTGGAGAGGTATGGTATCCACTGCCCAGCACAAGCTGACCTTGATTTCTAAATTTGTTTTAAAGAGACTTTTATCTGCTGTTGCTATCTGTTGAGTACTTCATAGTAATGGTAGTACTGGGGAGACAGTACTCTTGGTTTCCATCAAAAAATGGTTCACAGCTCTTAATGCATTAGTGAAATCATAAATTGATTCTAAAGAAGTCACTTGTGTCCTTTAATTCTGTGATTATGCACCCTGCTCTGGATGGAGCAGACCCTAAAGAAGGCAGGAACACCATATTAGTCAGACAGACCAGACTGCATAACATTATAATGAACAGGTACTCAGAAATGGAAAGATCAGAAAACGTCTTGCAATATGGATAGCCGAGTTGCAGCCTGAATGGATAAACTGGTGCCTGAGTGTCCTCAGCTCTGTAGTCATATGATGCTACAGAGAGGAGTTAATCAGGGTCAGGTTATTTCAGTTTTAAAAGGTTTACTTTTTCATTTTAATTTTGTTTCTATTTTGGGGGGTAGAGGGCTGGTCTTGTTTGTTTTTCAGGGGGTTTTTTAGCCATGCTAAATAAGTGTGTGAGTGATGGCAGGGGTGGGATGATGGGAAGTATTAATTCATGACTTGCAGCCCCAGGAAATCAAACAGGCTGCTGTCAGGAAATGAGGTTTTCCAGGATCAACAGCATGTTAGACCAATCTTGTACCAAATTCCACTGGAATAAATCCAAGGCCTGAGCCTGGACCTTCTTTTGCAGAAGGGTATCCCTCTGTACTTCAACTGCTGTATACAAAAAAGCGCATGTGTGAAGGAAGTGATGACTTCTTATCCCATCCTAACCTGTGGAATGGGGAAAGAGAGGAATGTAAGTAGCCTTTGTATCCAGAGTAGTGGAAAAAGCCTATGTTACACTTGCAAATCACGTTTCTCTAAAGATTGCTGAAAGGTAATAAATCATTCACAGACTCATTAGAGCAACTGTCTGTGGCACTCCATATCTGTGGATGTAGCTAAGCTAATCTTTAGAAAACCAGCTTTTTGAAAAGTGGATATTATTCCTAGCTGACATGAAACTTGATTTCAAAACTGTCACTTCATAGCAGATATCTGGGGTTTTTTAACCAGACTTTTAAATAAGTCTTTTCTCTTCTGTTTCAAATGGGTATTTTTTCATTAAATGCAGATGCTTTCACCATGTTTAGGGGTTTTTTTGCATAAATCAAGAGACAGAGGCTACATATTCTTAGATTCATACTCAGCGAAGTACTTTTGCATATTTTTAATAGAGCAGACAGAAATATTTTGCTTCTTCTATGATATTTTTAATTGAAATGAGAAGTCAATACTGAGCATTTTCATAAAGTAACAAGAAAAAATCTGTCTAGGTTTGAAGTATTTTGTGTAAATTCTGCTCTCTCATTTCTAACATTTACTTTCCTTTAAACAAGAATTGATTTCAAAGTAGGACAGAAGCAGAACTCATCAGAAATATGAAGAGAAATTATTTCTTCATATTCTAAAGCTTAAATCAGAAATTCCTCTAAACTGACTTTTGCTGTGATTAATATTGTTAAAAATAAATTAATGTCACCTAATAAAAGCTGTCTAATAAAGATTCAGACCAGCAAAAGTACCACAACTAGTGACTGTGCATGGTCCCCTCATTTTCCAAGGGGTCTCCCCAAACCCTTCTGCTTTGTTTTCTGAGGGGACTCATCCCATGAATGCTTGAGATGCATTGTTCCACAGGTAGGAAAAGCTGGGGCACACTCTGAATGGTGAAACACTAGGTCTGTTCATCATCATCTGTTTTAAAGGCTTTTCAGCCCTGATACGCTGGTGGTATTTTTCGTAGGCTCTGGTGTCTATTCTTGGAGCAGCATGTGCCCTATACTGGGATGGCCAATGCCAGCCTGAGTGAGTGCAGTGTGAAGAGGCACATACCAACATTAAGTTAACTGATGAATTACTCTTTGCATTTACTGAAAATATAAAACTTGCTATTACAAAACCAATATAGGGAAAGAACCATGATACAGTTATTACTGCTGCTATCTCTCTTCCAGGTGTAGGAATTATTCCTGTTAAGTTGCAGAAATCCCAATTAATATGACACTTCACCTTGCATCAGAACAATGGGATTTAAAAAAAAAATATTCAGCATCACTCTGACCTGCTGCTGTTGAAGTTGTGCCAGTGTTCTGTGCTACAGAAAATTAACTTAAGTGCTTTATAGTTAGGCATCTTGGCTGGGTATGAAAGGGGAAAAGGAGACAAGAAGCACTGCCAAGCAAAATGACTTCAGCAGAAATCTTTAGTGTATTTGTCAGAACGCTGTCTCTTAGAAACCTCTGACAGAGACTCATTTTTTATTTAAACAGGACAGAAGAAACTTTAAGCTCCCAAATCTTACGGTTCTGGAGAAAACATAATTATTATTTATAGAATAGTTTGTTATCCAATATTTTTAATTGTAATTCTTATGGCTTCTCTGAGGAGTTGTCCTCTTGACTCCTCAGGGCTGGTAAGTTCTGCATTTGGAGAGAGAGGATAAAGGAGTCAGGTAAACACATCTCTGAGGTGAGGTAAAATGCTGCAGGGTGAGGGCTGAGATGAAAAATGAGGAAAACTGAAAGTCAATGAAGTTTAGTTAAGTGGAGACTTTTGCATGCTGAAAATCTACCTATATTGAAAAAAAAAGACCCTACAATAAGAGTAATAACTGTGTGATGACTTGACCAAGGCTGGATTTTTTAATGGTAGTCTAGATTTAAAAGATTGGCATTTTCGCTTCAAATGAGTGTGAACAGAAATTGCATCTCCCGCCACATGTACAAGAAAATTCTGGCTTCATTAAACAAGTGAGAATGCAAGAGCTATGAAACCATGTGTTGAAAGTGCTTTTCTGTATTATCTGTCTGTTTAATCAAAAATGAGTGTTATGGAAGATATGTAAAACTATCTGCTAGAATGCATGGAAAGTAAACCAGGTAACCAGCTTTTTTTTTTTTTTTTTTTTTTNTTTTTTTTTTTTTTGAGGTAGTTTAGATATAGCTCATGTTGGTGTCTGTCCTATTCCAAGTTGGAAAATTATGAAACAATCAACATTTACCTAAAAAAGAGGTTAATGTGCAGTCCTAAGACTGGTTGCAGTTCTTGTTTCCAAAAGAGTAGTGAACATCTGTGTGTCTTTACCTCTACAACTTAAGGTTCTATGTATGGAGGGGACATAATTTTGGAGGCTTATTCAAGAGCAGGCTAAATCTGTAGCTCTTACATATGTTCCAGCTTTCCGTGGGACCAGGAGGGTTAGCTTTGTTTGTGTTGCAAGGGGATGAATCCTACACCCATTTGGGTGGATGTGCTAGATGCTCTGTTGCAAGTAGTGAATACTGAGGGGTTGAGGAGTTTAAGAAGTCCAACTGTCTTGAAACATGCTTGAAGTTGGTGCTTAGGCTGTATGTTGTTGTAGCTTAATGCAAATCTCTGTTGCAGAAGGCCACGTATGTGTTTTTCCTTGTAAAACAGAAATGAGAAAGGCACAGAAAACAAACCAAAGCTTGTCAGTTCCTATCCCCCCAGAACACTTGAATAATCCATGGTCATTGTCTACAGCAGACAGAGCAGATCCACTAAAAACAATGAAGCTGAGATATTTGGGGATTTTTAGGAAAGTAAGCTCTCTTTACAAGAGCTACCAGCCCTCATAACTTAACAAAACCAGATCTCAGCACTGTCTGCAAAATTTGCTGTAAAAGCTGTGTTAACTCAGAGTAAATATCATGCCAAGTGACAACTTGGTTGTGTTTACTTCAACAGCGGTGCTGTGGACGAATCCAAAATGTTTATTATAGTTGTAACACTCTCTTTTAGACTTTAAATTGATTCTATTTTCTATATTTCACGTTATAATGTGCATAGTCTGAAATCTGGAGTCCTTTTCTTAACTTACTTCTGAAACCTTCCCAGAGCTGCAGCAGTATGAATACTAGAGCTATTGCCTACATACAGGTGATTCCTTATTGCAATTTGATAGTCTTCTACTTATACAAAGGGTTTAATGAGGAGAAAATGTGGAAAGGATCTTCATAACTGCTTTGTAATTGCTGTAAAAGTTTAAAAAATGGAAAAGACAGTTTTAAATTATTTTTACCTAAAAACATACTCTAATTTACAGAAGATGAGTATTATTGTGAAATTTTTCATTTCTTTGAAAAGTTCGATTGTTCTTGAATGCCTTGATGGTAAGTCTTCAGTCAGCTCTGACTATTGATCAAATGGCTCAAAGCCAACATTTACTACCCAAGTGTTACTTAAACTATAGCACACAATTAAGGGCATTATCACAATTACACAATGGTTATTTTGGAAGAAGAGTGTGCCATTTGAATCCATAAATAATGCACTTCACTGTCTTAACGTTGTGAAGGGGAGCACTGCTGCTGCGTAACTGCAGACTTCTGAGAAATTGCTTTGGGGAGATTTTCAAAGATGCCATCAGGGAGGCAGCTGTCTGGCTCCTGCAAGTCAGGTGGCAAATGGATATAATTTGAGCTTAAGTATACCTGATGTCTCGTTACTTCTGGGTTGCTGCTTTTTGCTGAGGACCACTGCTGGTGCATGGTCTTTCATATAGTTTATAGCAAAAGAGGGACTTGGAGTCACAACAGCTGCTTGGACCTTTTCTGTTTTCCTCGTGAAGGATGCTAACAGCTCTTCTCTTGACTGACTCATGTCTATTTGCATATGCATGCAGACTGACAGTGTTGTAGGAAAGTGTTGTTTTCCTGAGTCTGCTTTCCTCCTTGCTAAAAGCACCTTGGTGCAGTGCTGGAGGTGACAGTTACCCCATGGAGAGTCACTAATACCATGTTCTCACAGACAGACATACGAGTTTCATGTTGCATCTTTCACCTCTGAAGCTGTTTGCTTCCCTCTGCTTATCTCCCCTCTGGCTTTGTCCTCCAACTGACTCATCTGGACAAGGTCCTGTGTTTGGATAGGTGGAAAACCTGTGGAATCAGTGGACAAGTCACCTGGCAATGCTGAAGGAGAAAAAGCACAGTCTCTTGAGAAAGAATTTGTTGATTTGACTCACCCTGTACCTGCAACATCAGTAGACTTAATATAAGCAAAGAGGAGGGAGATGCAGGACTACTTTGACCCATTGCATTGAGTCGAGTGCAAATCTTGAGGGTACATAAATGTCTAATGTAAGACACCTGGGGTAAAAAATCTGCAGTAATTCTGAGTAATCTTGTTTGTGGTCGGAGCTAGTACATTGAATGTATGAAATACTGTAAAAATGCCACTTAATCTGAAAAACAGAACCTTTCCAGTCTGATGAAGAGCAATGCTAGAATAATGCATGGAGTGCCCACAGGGAAATTTTTAGTATTGTCTTCAATTTAAGATCAGCAATGATGTTAAGTAATTTAGGTTCTGGCATGTATGGATGTTTAGAGAGAAGTGTGGAGTATCCAGTTACAATGGAATGAAGGTTTTTTAATAAAGTAGTGTAAGATCATGTTTCAAAAAGCAATGTCTTAATGCACAGGAATATTGACTATATGGGCTTTCCTTATTTTTTTTTTCCTGAGCTGTAGTACTCACTATGTATTATTTTGATTCTATTTACTACTGAGTTCTGTACTGGAGCATTTGGTTGCCTGGAACCTTTGTGTCCTTTCAGCTTTCCTGAATGAAAAAGTCAAGTTAACATTCAAGTTGAACACTTGGAATATGGACTTCAAAGATGCAGATTTTTGTATTATTTGTGTGAGTAAATGCCTCATCTTTACATTGTCTGTTCTTTTCATGATACTAAACTGACTTTCCTCCAGTTAAGATTTCCAGAAATAAGAAAAAATCCTATCTGTTTACCTGTATTAACATGTTCAGAGATGACACTTGACTAGTAGTGGGGTTTTGGCCAATATATTTTTAGAATAGAAAAAAAGCCGCCTCTGTAATCACCACCTTATTTCTTTGTCTTAGTTTTTTCAGCTTGGGAAGTCAATGTCATGGTCAAATTGTANAAGCTCTCTTTACAAGAGCTACCAGCCCTCATAACTTAACAAAACTAGATCTCAGCACTGTCTGCAAAATTTGCTGTAAAAGCTGTGTTAACTCAGAGTAAATACCATGCCAAGTTACAACTTGGTTGTGTTTACTTCAATGGCAGTGCTGTGGACAGATCCAAAATGTTTATTATAGTTGTAACACTCTCTTTTAGACTTTAAATTGATTCTATTTCCTATATTTCACATTATAATGCACATAGTCTGAAATCTGGAGTCCTTTTCTTAACTTACTTCTGAAACCTTCCCAGAGCTGCAGCAGTATGAATACTAGAGCTATTGCCTACATACAGGTGATTCCTTATTGCAATTTGATAGTCTTCTACTTATACAAAGGGTTTAATGAATAGAAAATGTGGAAAGCATCTTCATAACTGCTTTGTATATTGCTGTAAAAGTTTAAAAAAATGGAAAAGACAGTTTTTAATTATTTTTACCTAAAAACATACTGTAATTTACAGAAGATGAGTATTATTGTGAAATTTTTCATTTCTTTGAAAAGTTCGATTGTTCTTGAATGCCTTGATGGTAAGTCTTCAGTCAGCTCTGACTATTGATCAAATGGCTCAAAGCCAACATTTACTACCCAAGTGTTACTTAAACTATAGCACACAATTAAGGGCATTATCACAATTATACAATGGTTATTTTGGAAGAAGAGTGTGCCATTTGAATCCATAAATAATGCACTTCACTGTCTTAACGTTGTGAAGGGGAGCACTGCTGCTGCGTAACTGCAGACTTCTGAGAAATTGCTTTGGGGAGATTTTCAAAGATGCCATCAGGGAGGCAGCTGTCTGGCTCCTGCAAGTCAGGTGGCAAATGGATATAATTTGAGCTTAAGTATACCTGATGTCTCGTTACTTCTGGGTTGCTGCTTTTTGCTGAGGACCACTGCTGGTGCATGGTCTTTCATATAGTTTATAGCAAAAGAGGGACTTGGAGTCACAACAGCTGCTTGGACCTTTTCTGTTTTCCTCGTGAAGGATGCTAACAGCTCTTCTCTTGACTGACTCATGTCTATTTGCATATGCATGCAGACTGACAGTGTTGTAGGAAAGTGTTGTTTTCCTGAGTCTGCTTTCCTCCTTGCTAAAAGCACCTTGGTGCAGTGCTGGAGGTGACAGTTACCCCATGGAGAGTCACTAATACCATGTTCTCACAGACAGACATACGAGTTTCANTCTGCAGTAATTCTGAGTAATCTTGTTTGTGGTCGGAGCTAGTACATTGAATGTATGAAATACTGTAAAAATGCCACTTAATCTGAAAAACAGAACCTTTCCAGTCTGATGAAGAGCAATGCTAGAATAATGCATGGAGTGCCCACAGGGAAATTTTTAGTATTGTCTTCAATTTAAGATCAGCAATGATGTTAAGTAATTTAGGTTCTGGCATGTATGGATGTTTAGAGAGAAGTGTGGAGTATCCAGTTACAATGGAATGAAGGTTTTTTAATAAAGTAGTGTAAGATCATGTTTCAAAAAGCAATGTCTTAATGCACAGGAATATTGACTATATGGGCTTTCCTTATTTTTTTTTTCCTGAGCTGTAGTACTCGCTATGTATTATTTTGATTCTATTTACTACTGAGTTCTGTACTGGAGCATTTGGTTGCCTGGAACCTTTGTGTCCTTTCAGCTTTCCTGAATGAAAAAGTCAAGTTAACATTCAAGTTGAACACTTGGAATATGGACTTCAAAGATGCAGATTTTTGTATTATTTGTGTGAGTAAATGCCTCATCTTTACATTGTCTGTTCTTTTCATGATACTAAACTGACTTTCCTCCAGTTAAGATTTCCAGAAATAAGAAAAAATCCTATCTGTTTACCTGTATTAACATGTTCAGAGATGACACTTGACTAGTAGTGGGGTTTTGGCCAATATATTTTTAGAATAGAAAAAAAGCCGCCTCTGTAATCACCACCTTATTTCTTTGTCTTAGTTTTTTCAGCTTGGGAAGTCAATGTCATGGTCAAATTGTAGAAGTGGGAGAATGCTTCCTAGCAGGAGACTTGCAGCAGGATTTCAATGAGAGAAGTCAGATTTGTACCTTGTCCATCTTTCCTGACTGCTCTTGGTCAGTGACAGGAACATAGATCTTAACAGACATCATCCTGTTCTATTCATTAAGCTACTGTAGGGGTGTGTTAGTGTAACTAAGTAAGGGTGACCTTGCAAAATTTAAGAAGATAAAGCTGACAGAAATTACCTGTGGAGAATATAGACTGGAAGATTATTATTCCTACAGCTAAAGTGCATATAAAAATACCTTTTATAAGACAGTGGCAACACAAAGAGAAAAGATCATCCCAAATCTCTGAAGAAAAGGAATGTACAAGTGTCAGCCCTTCACCCCAGTTATTTTTTTAAGGATTCTTCTATATTATGGATAAGACTTATTTCTTATATTCCTAGTTTAAGAAATTAATTTTAATAACCTTTTTTGGTCATAAGCTACTCAATAATTGTGTGGTCTTCTCAGTGCCATGTCCAAAGTAGCATACAGAGTATTTCCTGAATGCAAATACAGGATCCACATTCTGCTTTATTTCTCAGACATTGCCACTTGTATACTGAAGTTTTGTTACTTCATAGAATCATAGAATTATAGAATAGTTAGGGTTGGAAGGGACCTTAGAGATCACCTAGTTCCAACCCCCTTGACATGGGCAGGGACATCCCACTATATCAGGTTACCCAAGGCCCCATCCAACTTGGCCTTAAAAACCTCCAGGGACAAGGCATCCACAACCCCCCTTGGTAACCTGTTCCAGTATTTCACCACTCTCATGGTGAAGAAATTCTTCCTAATGTCTAATCTAAATCTGCCTCTGTCCAGTTTATACTTCTATTCTTCAATAAGTTAAGTAACAGAAGACAAGCAAAATCCTCTACCAATGATGCTATATAGGTACATCGTTTCAAAAACAATGTACATATTTTGAAAATTCTTGTGGGTTTTTTTTTGTTTATATAGATTAACCAAACCCTAGTTTTGATGAGATCCACATAGAAACAAAAGAAAGTATAGTTTGTGTTAATTAAGATAAAGATTTTCTGTTTGTGGATACAGAGAAAAAAATTTCAAATTTAAGAGCCCATGCAAGACTTGATTTTCAGAAGTCCTGAACATCCCCAAACACACTGAAATGATTGAGAGCAGAGTCAAAACTGCTTTACTAGGGTAAAGACGCTTTTCTTTGTAAATTTCAAATACATGGAAAAATAAGTTTAGGTATTCTTTCAAAAAACAGAAAAACACTATGCTGATTTGCCATACTGCACCTGTTCATTGCCCAAGTAACAGGCAACTCTATGTATATTGCATTTGCAGGCTGAGTTTATTTCCTGTTTCTAACTAAAATATTCACAGAGTATCTCTGAACAGTTTCAGAAGTCATCCTAACTGGATTCAGGTCACGGTTTGACGTCTGTATTCACACTTGGCTTGATGCACAGCAGCAAAACCTGTGTTCCACAGCTCAAGAGAGAGTAAACCCAGATGCTGCTAACACAGGGAAGAGGCAAGGCTGAGACTCCATCCCCTGTGGAAAAGTCTGACTTTCTTTGCTCTGTTCTTGTGCTCTTCTTTCTCTTCCCTGCTGGATCCATCTTGTGTGGCTGGGTATGAACCTAATGAAACAACAAAGTCTTCCAGAGCAGGAAAACGCAAAAAGAGAAAAGTGAAAAATGAGGAGAAACCCAACTGTTATTGGAGTATAACAAATAACAACAATAAAGAGGCTACAGAACTGCCTACCTCCATATTCCCAATGAGAGAGAGAAAGTTGACGTGTGCAGACCTCTGGTTTGACATTTTGTACCTACTTTCAAGTTATTACCCCTGAGTGTGGGGTAACTCTATACATTTAGGTAAATATTTGCCTTTTAAGGAAGTTCTTTTACCAACTTCTTGTGACAAGAGTTTGGTTATGCCTCAAAATGAGAGAAGTTACATTTCTTTCTAGACAAAATGAGTGATTTCACTGTTTACTTTTTCTTTGGCAGTTATGAATTTTTTTTAAAAAAAAGAATATGTATTTTAAGAGTAATTGGAATAAACAAATCAAGTGGTAAGTGAGGTATATCTGTGTATTCTCCAGCATGGATGGACTAGGAAGGGGATTGGAGTTCAGCCACCTTTTACTGCAGATAGCTATTGCTACTGCTCGTTCTTGAAGTGTGACTTGCTTGACCAATCCCAGAACTGTGTTTTGTTTGGGTTTTTTTAATGAAAAAATATCAAAAGCCACTGCTGTGTGCTGTTAGGCAATTGTTATTTATGTGCAGTGCTCTGCCTTATGTCACACTCATGAAATTGGATATAAATTTGTTTCAACTGCACTTTCAAATGGGTTTATCATCTGGGTGGAAAGGAACATGTTTTGTTTTGGATTATTATCGCCAAAATTCACTCCTTGCTGCCAATCTGCAGAGAAATGTAGTGCAAAACCATGTCAAGTCTGTTGAGCTTACTGTTTTGAGAGGTGAGAGTGAAGCAGCAGGGCAGTAGCATTGGGTTTCCACCTGCACCATATCTGTATGTATCCAGTCTTCTTAACAGCTTGTCTTCCTGCAATTAAGATGAATCACCCAAACACAGGGTCCTTCATAGATAACTTTTTCTTCATATTGATACTGTCCTCCTCAACTCCTCCAAAGCCAGAATCCCTCTTTCTCTGGTCATGATGATGAATTGTGTGTATACTGCATCCTTCTCACAGAAAAAAACAGGATAACACTGTTTTGGAGGGATGTTAACAGGGAACAAGACCTCTCATCTTGTCCCAGTGCTGCTGCTTCTTCAGATTCTGTTTGTTGGTTACCCAAACTCAAGGGTTTCTCCTTTGCTTACAGTTTGAGTAACGTAAGGAGCCTTGATGTTAATGTTTTTTAAAGGTGATGAGAGAGGAGGAGCTGCCAAGGAATAGATAGCATGAGGTTTTCGCAAGTTTCTGCTTTTCCAGTATCTGTTGTTTGCAACTTATGCCTCAGAACTGATAATCCCATGCTGTTTGTAAGGCCTGAAGTCATGGAAAGATTTTAAAGTGAATTTTTCAAGAGGCTTATTAGATAGAAATCATTAAGGAGAAATAAAGGATGCTTTTTGTGATCCTGAAACTAAATTTATCATCTTTGCTCTTCGTAGCATCAAGTACACTGCCTATCTGTTCCCACAAATGCTGACATCTACTACCTTTTATATTGCTCAATGTATCGATTGAGTCAGCAGGTCAGAGAGAATAAGTGAAAGGTGTCTTCTGCCTGACTTTCAGCACAAGTACTTTGGAGGAATTCTCTCTAAATTTTCCCAGTTGACCAGGTTTGTCTGGAACTATGTTTAATTATTTGTTACTTACAAGAACCCCCAAAAATTATGCCTCTGTTTAAAGTTTCATGAACTCCCATAAGCAACAAAAGTTGGGTTAAGATGGATTTTTGACATCTGTTCTTCCAAAGGAGAACTAATAATTCTTCATTACTCCTCTTTGAGCACAACTATTTTCAACTTATAAATAAGAAAGAAAAAAATTAACTTCAGCTGAGACATTTGAAACACTAATCTACATGGCTGATAATTTTTGAGACCGGAAACCATCTATATTGTAGTTATCTATTATCCTTTGTCTTACAGTAGCAGCTAAAACTCTCAAATGAGATTAAAAGCAAAGTTCTGTGCTACAGTGCTGTGAGAGGCAGCTCCTGCCCCAAGAGATTTATTATTTTAGTAGATATGTGTAAATAATACAATGAATGTGCAAGGAGTTTGTGGAGAATGTGGAAATATTCCCAATGTAGAAATGTGATCCTCTATAGACCCAAGTGCTCCCTGGGAGAGCTTTGGCATCCAGCAAGTCAAGAACAACTGTTATCTGTCATGACGCTGTTAAGGAGTGACACAGCCTGCAGAAAACAGGAATCTGAGGCTGAACTACATAAACATCTATCTCATCTCCTCTAAAAGTTAAAACTGCAGCCTGCTACTGCAACTTGATTTTTTTCACTTGTAGTCCCACTGATTTAAAATCTATAAAGTGTTTTTCTGCTCAGGGACTCTAAATTAGCTTTTAAATGCTAGCACTTCAAAGAGGACTGTAATGTTTTTCAGATTCACGTGGGATATCAGCTGGGTTCTCTGTCACACAGGTGCTAGGAACATGTTATAATTTTGGAGCAGGAGATTCTGATTTTTATCATACCAGAAAACCCCAAGATTTAGCTAACTGGGGCTGAGTGAGAGAAGCATCAGTGACTAATAGGAACTTAGAAAGGTCCAGCATTTGAATCTCATTTGCAGGCTATAAACACTCGTTTGCTTTGACCTTGTGTTTGTGGTTCACTTAATGCCTGCAAAAAGTTATAGCTCAAGCAAGAAAAATAGACTCTCCTTGTTCTGGGAATGCACCACAGAAAGCTGTGAGCAGGGGAAGGGACTTACAATGTGTGCAGAAGAAACATCTTTGAGTAAAAGGCGACTTATTTCATGAAGAGTGCAATTAAAACAGTACTAACATGTTCTCAACAGAATTTCTAATACTAAGTCACCTGCTGTAGTCTTAGATGGCTCTTGAAAGTGCCTGTGGCATGATAAATTCAGAGGTGGGAGTGGCTTCTTACACTATAGCTGGAGGGACAGATGTACAAACTGTGCAGTGGCTGCACCTCCTTCATCAGTCACCAGCCTGCAGCTTGAACAATGTAAATACACATTTGTAGTGCACTTCAATGCAACCTAGGACAGAGCAACCATTTTTCACTTGTTGGTGCCAACCTGGCTTTTAAGACCTCACATGTACTGCAGCTAACTTGCTTACTTGCAAGCTTACTGCAACTCAGTAGTTTCTTAACTGCACAAAAATATGATTGCATAGAGAGGCTTATCCTGACTGCAAATCCCAACCTAACATGACCAGATGTGCCTGTAGTAAGTACCACAGATGTGATTTTCGAAAAGATCTGAAAAGAACACGTTTGAAAATGCAAAGAGTCGGAACAATGTGGTACCCACATTAGAGCAAGTGGTGGAGTCAAAGTCCCCACATAGGGACTTTTTTGTTTGCTCCTGCCCTTCAAGCCTAACTTGTGGCCTTGTGTTGGGTTGCTGGGTAGTGGAGATGCTTATACAAGCTGATGGTTTGAAACTATTGGTCAATGATATCCTACTGGAAGCTGAGGACTTTGTGAGGTTATATGTTATATGAAATTCCTATTTGTACTGTTCTTGGTGTTGGCAGTTCCTTTCAAAGTCAGTATTGTGGATTTTAGCAAAAGCTGAAGAAGGTGTTTTCCTCTTCAGCATAAAGGTTACTTTTCAAATAAATGGTAATCACTGATGTAAACTGTTTAATTTCATTGCTGGATGGCAAAAGGAATGTAAAGAAGTAATACAGCAACTGGGACCAGGTTAGAAAATAATAAATCTGGAATAAAAGGCATAAATCTGAATTGTGGATGAGGATATTATTTTTTTTTGTGAAGTATATGGAAGCGGAGAAGAAAAAACAAAAATGGCTAAAGCTTTCATGTTGAGTAAGAATTAATGTGAACCACTGACCAGATTGAAATTACTGTCTTTTACTAAATTTTATAAATGGTTTGGGTTTTACCCCTTATTATTGCCTTATGTATTGCTAGGAAGGACAGTAAACTTCTATATAGTTAACTGAAGTCTGTTCCCATGAGATAACAAGTTGACTTTTTCCATTTCAAATTTGGTATAATGTGGAAAAAATACTTGCACTGACCTTGTCGTATTTAGTGGATATATATTACCAAACTGTCTTTTGCTACATACTGTTCTGGATGGAGTTTGGTCTCTGACGACAACACATCCTGCTTTAAAAAGGTTCTGAGTACACATGGCCACTTCAGAACCTTGTGGATCATTCCTTGATTGACACTCAAATAGTCCATTTGTGCATTTTCAAATTCGCACCTACAAAAATGTCTCAGGAGAAAGCCATCCACATGTTCCAGAAAAAAAGCCATCACGGGAAAAAAACAGCTTGGATGAACAGAGAGATCTTGAGTGATATCAAGAAGAAGAGAAATGTTTATGGTCTCTGGAAGAGGGGACAGGCCTCTTGGGTTGACTACAGGAGGGAAGTGAGATTGTGTAGAGAAAAAAATCAGAAGGGCTAAGGCTCAACTAGAAATCAGATAGGCAAAGTCTGTGAAAGATAACAAAAAACATCTTTCTATAAATATATAAATAATAAAAGGAGGACTAGGGAGACCAGACAGTCCCTATTGGATGCAGAAGGAATTGTGGGATTGTTTATCCTTGAGAAGAGGAGGCTGAGGGGAGACCTCATTGCTCTTTATAACTACGTGAAAGGAAGTTGTAGAGAGGAGGGTGATGGTCTCTTCTCCCATGTGACAGGGGACAAGACAAGAGGCAATGGCCTCAAGCTCCGCCAAGGGAGTTTCAGGCTGGACATTAGGAAAAAATAATTTCACAGAAAGGTTCATTGGGCATTATGGTGTTTAAGGGTCATTGGGCATTATGGTGTTTAAACACTGGAGGTGTTTAAGGCACAGGTAGATGAGGTGCTAAGAGGCATGGTTTAGTGTTTGGTAGGAATGGTTGGACTCAATGATGCTGTGTGTCTCTTCCAACCTGGTTATTTCTATGATTCTATGATTATATTAATGAATCTACTTGATGGAGAGAAAGTGTTTACCTTCTTAGCATGATGATTTTCTGGTCCGGCCCTTTGCACGGTTCCAGAAAGCCCTGCTGTATCTCTTATGAACTGTCACTGGGGTTTAGCTTCACACCTCTGACTTTGTCTTTCAAACTCACTTTGATCCCTTTCCTTCAGCAGAATCTAGATAAGTTTATTGATTTGGCTTGTTTCTTACACGACAAGAACTGCTTGCCTGTGTGAAGTGATCTATCATTTTGTTACCCTGTGTTGATCTGACAAGGGGATTAGAGCCAGACATTTCTCATCCATTTATATTTAATTAGAAATAGCCATTAGCAAGTCTGGGACTTTCAATAATTGTGTAATTCCTGCCTGCATTTATTTTTCCTTATCATTACTTTCCTGTAACTCTTACATTAACCAATAATGATGCGCTAATTGATTGTGAAGTTGAGTGCTTTTGACTCAATATAGGAACAGCAAGGCTTCTGATAATTGAGAAACACTGCATAATACCAAATTTTTATGTTTACTCATACTGAATTACACATTTTTGTTTACGTAATTCAAATGGCCTTGATGGACCTTAATAACTATGTTGGAATAAAATACGCCTCCTGAAAGCCAGTTAAAGTGTCAGAGTCCCAGCTTAAGCAGCTTAGCCAAGACATCTGCACTTTTTGGAGAAGTTCATTAAAATGTTCAAATCAATTCTCATAAATTTTAAAATACTGCATTTTTATTTCAGTAAATACTAAGCACCACGAAGAGATAAGTTGCTGTTAGCAGTTACTTTAAATCAGATTGGCTTGGATATCCTTCAAAAAACAATTAGCACTCATTTTAAAATACTGTGATAATGAATTGCATTAATTGTTAATGTTCACTTTCAGTGTAATTACAGAACAGATTCTAAATCCTTCCCCACAGGAGAAGCAATTGGCAGTATGTGCTGAGAAGGCAATTGCAAGAAACCTTTGTATAATTATTTGTTTGTAATGGCTCAAGTCCCATTACTTACTTAGGAGAGTGATTTTGCTCATGTGATCAAACTTTTGCAGCTCAGTGACATGGGTCCCTGGCAGATTTATGTGAGCTGCTCACTTTGCATCAGCAGGATTCACATCAGAAGAGTTTGTTCAGATCACCTAGCAGGGACAAAATAAAGTATCAGCTATCATGTTCTGATATCGTTCAAACAACCCATTTGCCTGTTTAAAAATAGCACAAACTGTTTATCAAAAGGTTATGACTTGAAATAAAACAACAGTTAAGAAATACATCTCAAAACTGCATATCACAGGCAGTTTAAATTCCAGGTGCGTACTACAGGAAGTTTGAATTATACGTGGTGCTTATTTTCATTCATAGTAGATTTTACACTTCCTGGAGGTTATTCTGGCTATAGTGATTTATTCTTTCTCCTGGCTCTGTACCATACTTGGGGGTCCACATTGTTGGTGGTATTCATGAGATAAAGTATAACTTTCAAGCTTGAAGGACTTCTCCCTCTCCTTTTGTCTTCTCTTCATGGTTATGTGCACATTGATTGTTAAGTGATTAAATGATTTGTTAAGCATTAATTGTTAACAAATCAATTACCACAACCACTATCTATCTGCATATGCAGACTAAGCACAAGCACTTTAGGAGTAGAAATGTGTAATTTGATGTCATAGGATCAGGATTCAGATTCTAGGAGATATTACTGCTCCTTCTTCTGCTTTAATTTTTCATTTGAAGAATGAAAGGATCTCAGGAGTCTTTGACCTCATGGTTTTTCCTTAAAGACCATGCTGATAACTGTTTCCAGGACCAGATGAAACAGAGCTTTCCATTCTAAACTTGTTTTAAAATGGTGGAATTCCTTAGAAAAAAATCCAGAACTTTAAAAATATGTTCTGGGTTTGTCGGTTTTTTTTTCCCTGGAAGTACAATGTTCCTAAGGGAAAAACTTCTTTAAAAGTTTATGCCTATCAAAATCTTTTGCTGTGCCTCTGATATGATCCCTGTAGTTGTTGACTCCACTTGTGCTCTGACTGTTTGAATTTCATACAATCATAGAATAACCAGGTTGGAAGAGACCCACCAGATCATCGAGTCCAATCATTCCCACCAGTCTCTAAACCATGCCCCTTAGCACCTCGTCTACCCGTGCCTTAAACACCTCCAGGGAAGGTGAATCAACCACCTCCCTGGGCAGCCTGTTCCAGTGCCCAATGACCCTTTCTGTGAAAAACCTTTTCCTAATGTCTAGCCTAAATCTCCCCTGGCGATTTATGGCGATTTATGCTGGTCATCAAAATAAAGATCCTAGAGAAAGCAGTGAAATGTGAATGAGACTTCAGAAAATGACATTTCCCATAGAACTGCCAGATACAACTTAAGAGTTGTTCTTTGCAAATCAGAGATCACTTATTTGGGAGGGCAGGTAGGTAAGGGAAAAGACTGAGGGACACTTGCAAAAGGCAGCAAAGCTGGAGTAGTGAAAGAGAGGATGAAGGAAAACAAAAACAAATGAAAAGGTGGAAACTTTAAGCTTCTGAGAGAAAAACGGGGAGTGAGGTCTGTACTAGTGCAGAACTTTTAAATAGCCAATAGATATCTTTAAGGGAAGGATTTCAGTTCCTTTAATTAGCTGGCAGAGGAGAGCCATACAAAGTAGGCAAATAAAGAGGGAAGCATACAGAAAGTGGTATCAAGTCTCTTCCTTAGTGGAGGAAATATAAGGCAAATTCATCTGCTGGTGAGTGCCAGCTGCCCTTTTAGGGGAGCACAGGCAAGTTCAGAAAACTGCTGTAGCAGACTAGGGCCACAGGCTGCTCTGGAGGGTTTGTCTTCACCTTCCGTCCTGTTGAAGCTGGTCCATTTTCCAGAATGGAATGAAATATTTGCAGGGTGAGACAATACAATCTTTCTTTCATTTGATTGTTTCTTATAATTTATTGGCTTCTATTAACACACATAAAATTTCTCTTCCCCTTCCTGCAGAGCAAATACCCTGAAACTATAGCAGCCAGTGACACAGCAAGACAGGCATGTCTCACTGCTGATTGTTAACGATCATACTGGTGCCTAATTGCTTGTCATGGTTCATAAACTCGTTTTTAGACTGCCTGAGGAGTCACAAACAGGGACACTAACTACCAGATCTTTGGAGTGTTGAAATTTTACTGCATGTCACGATAGCAGATGCTGGTACTGGTTGCAGCTTATTAAGGGAGTTTAATCAAAGTAGTCAAATTGGAAACAGGGTATAGATTCCAAACAACAGCAGTGCATGGGTAGGTGTATTTGAAAATCCCTTCAGTCTTTTGCAGCCTCTTCACACCACCTGAAGGCCCTGCACATTCTTGATCTGTGTAACTGTCTGTACTCATTAAGTTAAATTTAGAGTAGGGTATGAATTAGCTGAAATAAATGGGGCACATTTAATAGATGATGCACTGGAACACTACTGAGCTTGTGAGTACTCAGCGGTGGCTCATACATATAACTCAAAAGCATTCCTGTTTCATTTTGGAAAAATGACACCCGGAGGACTAATGACCACAGGAGGCAGACTCGAGAGTACACAGTGAACACTCTCACTCAGACGTGTACCACAACCAGATTTCAGGTAGGTTGCAACTAACCAGATATCATAAAGGCATTTAGTCATGTTGTGAGTAACACAGAAGCACAGCAATGTCAGCAGCACAGTTACATTAGCAGAGGGGAGGTCAGCAAGAACTGCAGGTGTTAAACATCTCTTGGGATCTGGTTCAGGTGCAGCTTTGGAACACAGTCCAAAGGCCTTGCTCTTTTTCAAGCATCACCAGCCATGTGTTATCTTGCCCATATGCAA
Source organism: Piaya cayana (assembly GCA_013389865.1). NCBI lineage: Eukaryota > Metazoa > Chordata > Aves > Cuculiformes > Coccyzidae > Piaya > Piaya cayana. Next base: position 122,294 of record WAAB01018478.1, on the reverse strand, counting down.
AAGTCTGCTGTTTAAAGATACCAGGCACACATAACACAAGATACTTAGCTATTTGGAGTGAACATGTAAATAACAAGAGAGGGCAGGAGCTGATCATCATTATTCAAATGTTGGTCTGGTAGAAAATAATTTATTTTCCACTTTGACTGAATGCTATGGAGCTTCAATATGCCAAGTCCCTACTTCTGTTACAATCCAAACTCTGTGTGAGCATGTACTTACATCCATCCTGAAACGGCAAAAATACTAGCTCCTTTACCTTGTGACTGCACTTCAATTTATCCTTTGAACAGGTATTTTGCACCTCCTGACATATTTAAGGACTTCACTTGTGAGGTGCAAGAGAGAGCCTTAGGGCACGCCCTCTTCTTGAAATTTGGAAGCTCAAGTTCCTAAGCCAAGAGGCAGGAATTTATCTGTAAACAATACTCAGATGCTATGAAAGCAAAGGAAAGGGAGTCAGCTCTAACCATTCTCTTTACCTCAGCTTTGTGAAGAGCAATGAACTTGCAAGATGATAGTATTGCTTTTCGGCAATGAGTGACAAAAGTATCATTTTCTCCAAGGTTTAGTTGGCATTTTGGTATTTTACAGGAAGGTGGACAGCACTGAATTTTTTGGACCCACGATTCCTTGAGAGAGCATGGAAGTGCCTGAAGGGACTTAAGGGCTCTCTCATATTCTGTCATTGAATGACTATCACAAGCATGCAGAAGATACTACTTCCTGTAAAATCCCACCACAAGGAGAAAGGCTAGATCGGATTAGACCTTTAACAAGATGTTATCCGTCCAGCTCAAGGATGTACTTGTGTATCTTCACTGACAGGAAAGGAGGAGCAGCTTTCAAAGACTGTTAATGTGTCTTACATAAGAAACGTAAGCCTGTGTCAGTCAAAAGGAGCAGAGTTGTGGAAGGATATGTTTTGAAGAAAGGTTTAGCTGTTCATGAAACAGAGTTCAGAGGGTAAGGTGGTAAAAGGAAGCTGCTGATATGGAATCTGCAGTTTCCCTACTACACTAATACAATCTTTAACTGGGCCATGTTATCTCCATGTGTCCTTCATGTAGAACACGACAGATCCCATCTCTGGAGTTCTCTTTCCTAACCCAAGCCCACACACTTTCCAAGGTGATCTTTCCCAAATTGTGCAGCCGTACTTCTCATTCCATAGAGAGAATATAAGGTTTTTCTAATGCTGTGTCTAGTAACCTCCCAAGTAGGTGATCTCCCTGCTGTCAAAGATGACTGTAAAATCCTTAAAATCATCATTGCTTTTCCAGAAAAACCATAAAGGGTACATTGCAGCTCTGGCAAGGGCATCCTGTACTCCTTTCAGCCATACTGTATGAAAACAAACAAAACCAAAACCCCAGCCACAAAATGTAGATGATCTATTGTTCCAAAATTAAATGATTGAATGGTAATGCTGTCCTCCAAGATAAAAGATAGGCCACATTTCTCTTTCCAGAGATGTCTGAATATATTGATTCAGATTGCCTGAAAAAACTTGAGGCCCTCAAGAAATGCTAAGATTTGTCTTAACATTTTTAACAGCTTTAATTGGTGACATGAAGCAGACGAGCTGTGACTCAGCCACAAGTTTACTGGAGGATGAGGGAAGTATTGCAAAATACCTGTTCTCATTGTTGAAATCAGCCAGCCCTTGGTCTCTGTGGTAGGCAGAAAAACAGACTGTTGTCCAGTGAGCCCTTTTTTGACCTTATTTGCTCTCATGGTTAAAGCATTCACAGCCTGGCTATCTCAAGAACATCAATAATGCTTTGCCTGTTGACAGCAGTTGAAGACAGGAGCAGAACAAAATATGAAGCATGTTCATGAAAGCACAGGACAGAGAATGGCAGCTAAATAAGTGGTTCAATTTGGCCTGTGAAATTCAGAGAGCAATTCTTGTAGGAAGATAGTGCCCAGGTTAAAGCTTCAGCTTTGGCATGAATATGTTTATTTTACTCTGCACAAGAGAAATACAGGCATTATAGGTCTGATCTTTCCCACTGGGTGACCCATTTGCCCTCTCCTCAGGGTTTGTTCTCCTGAAGGGCCAGTAGGAGAGCTCCAGTTTGTCTGCTGGGTCCTAATTGCATAGAGCCTCTCAATTCACGATTAAGAATTCAATTGGAATAAGAAAGTGCAAATTCATTTCCTTTCTCATTAGGAAAAATTAAATTTCAATTGGCTGTCCTTCCTCTCCTTGGATGCCTACAGCGACTGGAAAAATTCTGCTTTAGAAATAACATCTTCCAGCAGATTTGACCATACTGTCAAGCAGTTATCAAAAAAGAGCCCTTGGTGTAGATAAGAGAGCTTAACTGCACCACTAGCAAGGCAACCAACTGTGCCTTTAGGTCTACTATTGGTACCTTTTACCATTTTTTTTTATCATGGTTCAGTCAATGCAGTTGTGAATTTACAGCTGAAACATTGCGCATCTGGTGCCAGCAGGTTGATCTGAGTCTGTTCAGGGAAATGAAAGTGTAGGGATGCTGAAGAAGATAAGGCTGATACACTGAAGTAGAGGAATAAAAAGGAGCTTCAGCTCTCAGAGCGAGGAGAGTGGCAAAACTGAGCTGAGCTGAAGAGTTGGGGAGAAACCAACTGGAAGGGTGAATGCTGAGGGGAAGATGGTGATGAGAGTGAGAGAAAGGGGTAAGGCAGTGAAGAGATTTTGAAACTTTCAGATTTATGTCCAAAGAAATGAAAGTTATAATAAGGGTGATTTTTTTTTTCAGTACAGTATTATTTTCCTCCAGTATTTTGCAATGCATTTAATACTCTGGAACACGGCAGCCATAAGCTGCCATGTGTGTCAGGGCTGAAACATGAATAAAAATAAAAGACAACTTACTGAATGGTTGAAATTAGAGCAGTTGTTTCCTTGTGAATGCTGCTTCACATCTAATTACCCTTTAAAATGTTTTAAGATCGTTCTCAGCTGTGATGAGCTTCTGTTTGAGGGGATTAATAAAACATTGTGACTTGCTTTTACAGAAGCTGAGACACTGTTTCAGACTAAGGCTTGTGAAACAACCTCAGACCAACTGTGCTGATGCAAACCTGTGGTTCAAGGTCAGCATTGTCACCAGTGGCGGCCATGAAGCAGGTACACAGAAAGAAGTACAAGGTTCACATAAATGAGACTGTCCCTAATTCTCTTCCAACCTAGAGCTGCTTAAGTTTTTATGCAACTGCATAGCTGCTTAAGTTTTCCCAGTGCACCTCATCTTTCAACTACTTACCCTGTTGCAGTTAAAAGGATTTGATACTATAAAGCAATCTGAGAAACAACAGGTACCTGAAAAGTGTTGAGGATAGGCTGAGAGTGCAAAGCTTCTAATAGGAGCAGCCAGAAACAGAAACCTGTGACTAAATCTAGATTATATTTTAGTGGAGGGCTAATCAGGTAATTTCAGAAAGGTTTGCTGAGCAGGGAGCAATGCACCAGTTCCATATCTGTGAAGGCAGCCAGCTGCTTCATGTCTGGATGCTGCAACTGCACAGCACAGCCAATTGCCAACACCTTCAGAGGTTGCTAAAAAAAAAACCCCAGTCTTCATACAGAATTACAGGACCTGGTGAGATACTTTTGCTTTTTTCCCTTTTCGTAATGAGTTTTGGGAACAGACACTCCAGGAAACTTAAAAGTCATCCCCCTCTTGCTTTCTCTACTGTGCACAGTGAACCTTGTGTATGTGTAAGAAGTTTCTTGAGAGAGAAAACAACAAAAATGGATTCTTTATGTGAAGTCCTACCCTCCAAACTGGTTTAAGCAGGGTGTTGTACCTGAGGAAATCTGATGAATCTTATCAAGCTTGAGATATGGTTGTACCTCAAATGGACTCATGTGTTTCTCTGCAATTATTAGCTACTGATGTTCCACCAGTTTCCAGGAATTCTGATACCTAGGAGATGAGAGACTGAAAATGACTCCCATGTTATTAACACATTTATTGAGTGTCCTCTTGCCTTGTGGTTAAAACTAAGAATATAAAAATGAAAGCACCAAGACTGAAAATTGCTGATTGCCAAATTGGAAGTTGCAAATGAGAAGGTGAAATCTTATTTTAAATAATGATGCCTCTTCTTGGCCCTTCCTTTGAGCAGGCTGCTTTGACACGCTGAACAAAAACAAGTTAATCTTTTGGGCTCAGAAGTAGCAAGTATTTGAAGTCCATTTCTGCATTAAGTGTTCAGAAGATTCCTAAATAGCTTATAGGAGATGATGTATGATGAAGGTATTGAAGACAGTGATTTTTGTACTTCATAGCAAAATATCTTGCTTTATCCTCCCTTGGAGCCTTTGGGATGAACTTTAAAATCTCAGGGATGTTGCTCAGAGTTACTCAAGTTTCTTTCATGTATCTCTAGTCATCTGTTAGCTTTGGAAGTCTAGTTATTACGTTAGACTTGTTGATTTAGCACACAAATCCTTCTAAACATGATGAATTCTTTATTGAAATCAATAAGCATTTTGTTCTAAAAGGCACTAACAGAGCCTGTTCTAGTCGCTTCTCCTAATTTCCTCTCTATTTCTATGTACTTCTGTGCCCCTTATAAAGCAAATGGAACAGAAAAGGACTACTTTGTATTTCTCATTAACTGGTGTATCAACTGAGGTCTGATTTTTGCCACTGCCTTTTAAAACACCAAATGCAATCTGTTCATCTTTACAGAAGCTATTCCAGCATAAGTTATCATATTTAGCCCAGAGCAGACATGAAAATATTCCTGCTAACACCTACAACCTTCCAGAAACAACAGACCACAAATTTTGATCCTGCTCATTTCAAGTGGCTGAAAATTGATTCCACGTTCATTAAGATTGGCCAATTAAGAGTGAAAAGCAAGAGTACTACATTATGCTGTCTTTCAGATCCCCAAGCATACTTTATATCAAAGAAACACCAGTCTTTATTATTATTTAGCACTCGCATTAGCAAAATGCTCAGTATCTGTGTCTACAGAACAGGATCTGTGGCACCAAACAAGATAAAAATCCTCCTCACAAAAGGTTTACAGAGTATAGAAAAGGCCCAAGGATACAAATCTCTAGGAAGTACTAGGATAACAGGAGGGGAAAAGGCACGTAACAGACTTAAGCACCCAAAGCCAGGCATGAGGCATATGGCTCTTTTTTATCTCCTCTTCATCTGCCTTGGGAATGAATTTCCCAAAGCTGTAATTTTGACTGCTTCATGCATACTCTGCAATGCACATTTTAATGAATCCAAACAAAATGTGAAGTTTTAATTTTTTTTCTTTTCACACCTGCTTATTAAAATATGAAATGCTGGTTCATGAAAGGTTTTCATAAAACTACCAGTTTACCTCATTATGTGCAACTAAGCTGTATCTAGGCTGTTTGAAGTGTTACTTTCCAGTCATATAAAAATTTCCTGTAGGAGCCCTTTTGTAAGGGCAGCTGTTTTAAGCACGACAGTCACTTTTCTCTGTGCAGGATGGATCTGAGTGAGTTATATGATGTGTATTGAATGGTGACAGCAATTTTGCTGACAATAGGTAGTGGAAATTTCAAAGAAAATTATTAGAGACAAATGTGCTAGAAATACAAAATACCAGCTAAATGATCCTCTCTGGATGTAAACAATTTTTTTTTTTAGATCAAATGTCTTTTTTTTTAGGTGGTCTGTTTATCTGACATAATTTAACAGTATGTGGAAATATCATCTGAATTTTCCAGAAGATAATTGCACTAGCATTTAATCTCTGCATCATCTTCTAAATCTCTCCAATACTTTATTTTTCATCTGTTCTCAGCAAGGTTCTACATCTCCCAGACTTAGTGGTGTTTTCCCTTACATGGGTAGTCACTTAGTGGCTGTCACCACCTGCCTTTATGAGGAGGTAAGCACAGGAAGGAGCAAATACAGCAGATGGGCAATAGGACTTGCAAGGCATGTTGGAAACTCTCCTTCCATTACCTGGGGACTCTCTCCAGGATGTTTTCCACACGAGGTAAAAAAATACATTTCTCTTTGCAGCTTTCTTTGATACTTGGAGAGGTGTTTCTGTGTAACGAGTGCCACAGAAACAACCACAAAGGCCTCAGATGGCACACAGAATCTAATGCCAATCCTGGCCATCTCCTGGCCTCTAGTTCATTCATCTTCAGGTCCTCATGTGTTACACTTGCCATAAGGGAGTAGGGGGCTGTAGGCACAGCTCTGGGATACCCAGCAGCTTTTGGAGGGCGCACATCACCTTCCAGGGTCTTGATTGTGCCTGTTCCTCTCTAGTCTTCAATAATTATGTGTCTGATCAGGTGCTGAAGGGGATTAAGGTTTCCTCTAATGACCAAAAATATAAAGCTTGCAAAAAAAAATGTTTTGCACCAGACACTAAAAAAGTTAATGGTCATGGTTTGAGATACTGAAAATACAAAAAAAAAAAAAAAAAAATTCTGCACTACTGCCTTCAGAGGACAAGGATAATTTGGTGGTGAATAGTGTCAATAACTGAAGACCTAAGCATGCAGGGTATTGAGCTGCCACTGACCTATGCAGGATTTGTTCCATGAGACATTTTCTTTTGCTTCCTTATTTTACCATTCCTAAGTCAACATATTTCTCCTCTGACACAAATGTGTTTTGAACCTTTATCCTGAAGAATCATTAGAAATAACTGGGATTCCTACTCCTAAATGATTTTTGAAAGGTGGAAGTCCTGAAAATATTATTCCTGCAATTCTTTTAAATACTTTGGCTTGTTACCAGTTGCACATTTACTTCTGTATTGCCAAATTATTTCATTAGTTTATTAAGATGTTTAAATTTGTGGGTTTATGTATAAGATACCCATGAATATTGGATTCTGCATTCTGTCAGAGCCTTCTAGGAAACAGCAATACATACTTGTCACATCTGTCACAGTAGGCATCTGGTCTCAGGACTATCTTGGTACATTTACATCCTGGAAATTTTGCAGGCAAGTGTGATATAAGCATATTTGATAATGATGGTTTTCTCTCTCTGCAACTGTATCCTGACTCCTGTTTGCCACTCTTTAAAAATTACTGATTATGCAGCTTCTGTGCAATTGGTTCAACTTAGGGCAATTCTTCACAAGTGCAAAAGATGTGAAGATTTAGATACGTGAGTTGTTTATGTGTGTGATGCACAGAAGGGATTCAGGAATCTCCATAGCTTCAGCAGCATCTGCTGACTTTCTCATGCCAGCAAAGTCATGAGGATTGGAAAGGAAATGAACACAATGGTGACATGGGATAAGAAATGGAGAAAGTTAATTGGAAGCCCTCTCCCTCTCTCCCTCCCTGTTTCTGCTGTAAAGAAAGGCTTATGGGAAATACTTTTATAGTATATGTGATGCAGGAAGCATACACAGATACTGCTCATCTTGCTCATAGCTCTTATCTCATTTCTTGGCAATTCCACCAGGAGATGCCCTGAACACAAGCAGTGAGCTATCAATTTCCTGCTGTAAAACCAGAAGAGTGTAAGAACAAATTTCATGTTGAGCAAGCCAGTTACTCATCTCCTAGTAGATTTTCCCCCATTAGCTTCACAGCAGCCCTTGGACTTTCTTTGCTGGTTTTCTCTGGGTTTCTTTCCATAGCAATAGGCAACTACTTCCTTTCTGCAATGCTGCAAGGAACCCACCTGAACGCATTCCTATGCAACCCACTCTAGGTGAACCTGCTTTAGCAGGGATGTTGGACTAGGTGATCTCCAGAGGTCCCTTCCAATGGCAACCATGCTGTGAGAAGTAAACACTGGCCCAGGCCATTGGGATGCTATTCTTCCTGTCTCAGCCTCACCAAGGAGTTTCAGTCCTGAAATGGAAGGATTTGTTTTCATCAAACTAGAGTCTAGTTGGGAAGTTCATACCTCAACCAGAGTGGGATGAGACCATTGCCCTGCATTGCCATGGTACCTCAGTGGAGAGGAGCTCATCTGCAGCAGCTTAAATTTTCAGAAACGCACACTGCTTTTGCTGTCTGGGGAGGTACATGAACTCAGAAACTAATGTCCAGGGAGGTACCTACAGAGGTTCAGCTTATTCCCACATTTTTTAAAGTTGTTCTGCTCCCTATGCAAATCATCTCAGAAGCCATGAGGTGGAAATGTTAAAGTCAACAGCCCAATGCTATTAAAATCAATGCCAAATTATCTGCTGACTTCCCCTGCTTCAGCCAAGATCTGCACTGAAGGTTTCAACTGCAGTCTGCTGCACTCTGATACAGTCAACACGGCTTTCTACTTCTCATCTTTGGTGCTCAGGAAATGTATGTCTGCTGATGCAAAAAGATTAACAGATTAAACTATTTAAGAAACTCCAGAAAGCCTAGGTTGCTGTTGAAACCTTATTTTATTTTGATAAAATTCAGTTATCTCATCTCACTTCTTTAAAAAACCTGAACTTTCACTAATTTTTTTCCTCAAAAATTCACTTTCTGGAAACATATGTAGTTGATTGAAACTGTTTAATATTGCTTTCAATGAAAGTGTAGAGGAAGAGAAACTTTGAAGTACAATTAACAGTCAAGATAAATTGACGTGAAAATAGAGTGGCATGTTCAGAGCCCATGGCCAAGTAAGATGACAGCCTAGTCCACAATCTCTGTCTTCTTCCCTTCCGTTTAATGAATTTTATTCTACTGGCAAAGTCCAACAGAGGTTCATCACAATATATTTCTCCCTTATAATGCTCCCTAATGGGAAGAGTGAGGTGTTCATGTTGGGAATTCTTCTGCCATTGCTATTCAGAAGTATTGCTATGCTTCTGAATGGGTCACTGAGTTCCTGACTGACAAAGTGGCTTACCTGTCATACTCTGACCTTATTTTTACTGCAAGGAACTGTCATGCTCTACTATGACCAACACGGGGTAGCAGCAGTCAGACTGTGTCAATTGAAAAGACATACCTAGATACTGATCTTGCACCTCTGATGGATTATTCTCATGTATTCTGCAGTGACTGCCTGGATCACAACATACCTCTGTGGAAGAGGGTGAGACAGCAGCATCCTGTCTCCAAACACGCAGCAGCGGGAATAAAATAATGCTCAAGGCAGGACACTGCAAGAGCATTAAGCATAAGACTGGATTATCTCCTGGAAACACCTGGTTGAACCCAGCATCTGTGGTGTGGTAGCACTTACTGAATGACAGCAGCTTTAATGGCAAGCCAGTTCAATTAACAGTGCTACATCCAGCACAATAATGAACAGCTACTCAGCATGGGGAGGAAGGGGAAGAGAGACATAGACTCAGACAATGGTAATTAACATGTGGCTGGCAGAAAGACATTTTGTCTGCTCAGCAGTTGAAAGCTCTTTATTACAGGTGAAGTCCTAGTGTGGCCCTGATAGGGTACCTGTTTCTCAAAATATTGAAAGTGGGGAAGAAAAAAATTTTCAGGACAGGTTACATCCTTAAAGGGAGAATCAGACTCCTAAGCACCACGGTTATCTGCTAGCCTTGCACCTCATGGCAGAAAGGGGTTTGGATATAACATTAAGGATGAATTCACATTTAATTATCTACATAGAAGCATCATTCCTTGCTCCTTTGTAATTGTAGAGATGCAACATTTAACATATATTCTTCCTTACTGTTATCAGTAAAATTACTTATCACCAGCTCCAATGTGCCACTCATTTTCTGCCTTCATCATTGAGAAGAAGCAGCCCAGGAATGAAGATCCACAGAAGTGGTTCTTGTGTTTAAAGCTGTGGATGAAAAGAATACCTGATTGGGTGCAGGATCACAATGGCTGCTTCACCATGGTTGCTTCCTGCTACTACCTGCTGTTTTTCTGCTGACAGTTCTGCTTTTTGTCAGCAGGAGACGTTGCCCAAGACATATTTGTCCACCAAAATGTTCCTCCTGCTTGGGTGTCTGTGATTCAGTTACAAAAGGCATTTACTTCTTTGAGCACTGTAAATGGATGAAATACCTGTGTCTATAAGAGGAGGTGGAGGTAAAGTATCCCCTCTCTATCTAACAATCTCATAAGTGTGAAGAAATCTAATGCACAGAGGATGTAACAACCCTATCCTACTAGATTTAATTACTTTTTTCCCCATGGAAATTTAAAATCCTTTATCCATATCTTCTTGTTCTTCTCTTCACATCCCTGCTTTCTGAAAAGGTGAGCGAGTTTAGATGTACTCAGAGTTAAACACAAATGTAAACTCCATAATCCTTCTGATGTAGCACTGATGAAGTGAAGGTGAATAGAGTTCAAAGCAGTGACTAGAAAACACTGTGTTTCTGGGTATTTTTAAGCTTTTTTGTTTTGTTTTAATGAAACATATTGTGGTAGAATGTGCTAGTGTAATTGCCTGGCTGATTCCCAAGTCAAAGTGACTATTAATTTCTGTGCTTCTGAGAATATAGCATTAAAAAAGACCCTGTTCAATTCGACTTTCATCATAAGATTTGTTATTGTATATTAAATGTTCCTATCTTTAAAATAATGTCCCAGCTTTTGTTAGCTGGGAGATTCCCACTTCTTGGCTTAGTTCAAAGACTTGGACATGACTGAGGCTCTTCCAGGGTAGCACTGAACATTTAAAGGGCTATTTGCAGAGGAAAATATTTCTGTTTTGTTTGTATCACAGAAAAAAAATATGCCTTTTCATTTCCAGGCACTATTTCCATATTTATTAAGTAGTAAAGATTAATGGTGCAATCCTTAATCACCCAGTTCAGAACTGATAGGAGTTATAAGGCCTCACAGAAAAGTCAAGGACAATATTTTAACAGAGACTCTATCTTACAATTTTTGCTCAGCAGAGTTTAAGGCTGCTTACTCCAAATGGAAAGGGATGGGGAAGGGAAGAAATTAGACAGGGAGTGAGAAGATAAGGAAAGGAAGGGGTAACTGAAATAATATGAAGATGATTTTGCATTTCCTCCAAGGTAGTGGCACAAGCCTCAACTCAAAACCCAGTCTGTATAGACACCTTGAACTCTGGTATGCTGATAAATCAGGCCTGCTGCAAAAGTGGGTCTTGTTGGAGACAGTCTGTCTCATGCCAAGGGAGCCTGATGCTGATGTGAGGAACACCACAGAGGTACCAGAGTGACACTGGTTAACCTTGCCTGACTGCTGCTGACTAGAAGGTAAGAAGGGAAGGGGACCCTGGGTTGCATGTCTTGATGGGGCCAAACAGAAAAATCACACTGGAACCAAGCCCAGGAAAGAGGATGGAAGAAAACAGCTGATTTGAGGAATAGAGGCTGCAGGAACTGGTTTGGCTTTGCTGCAGGATCAGTGCCTGCTCCATGCTCAGTTCCAGGCAGGACGTTTTTTATAGAGTCCCCTTGGCTCCAAAGCCTGCCCATGTCTCACCATTGCCAGGCTTATCACAGCACTTACAAACCTGCAAATCGCTCCAATGGAAAAAAATCTCATTTTAAGTTACTGTATTGTCTTCTGTGAGATCCACTGCCACTGCCACTTTCCTTACAAAAATTTAGCAGTTGTGGTTTCATTCCTGACTCAGTAGTGAGGGAAACCCTGGCCACAGTGCAAAACCACCCACCTGTGAGTGCATGGAGAAAATGAATTATTTTCCCTACTCCAGCACTAACCCGAGCTGCTGATTTCTCTGATGTCAGTGCTCCTTGTGGACTTAGCACAGAGCTTAGGGACCTCTGCTGAGCTTACAACTTGAATATGCCAAACATTCTACAAACACACAGGAGAAGATGATTTATTTACTTTCTTGTTAATATAAAATTTGTAAGACAGAAGTTACATATATTTTTCAGTCCATCAAGGTATTAAGAGTGCTTTTTGTAATATGATGGCATGCATGCCAGAAACAAACATTCCTGGGCACTGCTTCATCCCTACCAAGTCAAGCCAGTGCAGTGGTAGGGCAAGAGCTGCTAACCTGGGCAGAACATGGCCTTGATGGCTGTTTGCTCCTTTTATGTTTCTTCTCTTAAACAGTTATGAGAAATTGCCATGCAAAAAGGCAGCTTGAGTTATTCTGCCTTCAGGCTAGGGTCAGTCCCTAAGGATTGCTGTCTGTCATGATGTGCACGGCATGTGTCACTTCTTAAGTGATAAGCACACAGTGCTCCAGGAAAAGTCTCAAACACCATGTGTGATCTTCAGGGAGTCAGGAAGAGGATATAAAAAGTTGGATGAAATATGGTAGCATTCAAAACAAGTTGAATGTGGTAGATGAAAGACACGCCTTCCTTAATCGAAGAATCTGCCAGACACAAAATGCTACTTTTGCTGCTATTCTCCTTATTTGGCTATTTCTCAGTTGTTTCTTCTTCACCTCTTTGTTATATGAGTATAAAACACTGGATTAAGGCCAGATAAGTTTTCCCTTTCTTCTTCTTCTTACCCCCTCACAGCGAGGGACATTTAAAGACAGATTTATATAAAACACCCAAAGCAGAGAGCAGTGTACTGGCATGATGCACCACCATGTTGTGGAACAGCGTCCCTGTGCACATAACTTCTCCTAAGAGTTGGGGAGACCAATGGGAAATATCCTGTAAGAGTTGCAGGTTTTTGGGAAATAGAATTCTGTTTTATTACAAAACAAAGCAGTTTTGCTACCTAGTATCTAGAGGACTCTGGGTGTCAGCAAGTAGCTATCACTTGTAAGCAGAGGCCTGGTATGAGTCCAGAGATTGCCTGGATCCAAGCAGTCACTGATGTCACCTGGAACTCTAGAAAGGCATTTTTCTGCATTAGTCTACCCAAGTCCAAATAAAAGTCACAGTTGAGTCAGGGAAGCAGGACTTCAAGGCAGACAGATGAAAGCCCACCAACCTCTGACCCCTGGAGCACAACCTGCCACCACTCCTGCCTCTGCCAGCTGCCTCACAGGCTTCCTGAAACAGTGGCTGCAGGAGCCCTGAGGTATTCAACAACTCCATCACCCTGAGCAACCTCACCTGGGGCTCAGGCACATCTGCAGGCTCTATGAGATCTGATTCAAATCCCCCTGAGCCTAACCCTATAGCTTGGGAATCAAGAGTGGGACAGGAGGGACAAAGGGATGGTTATAGAACATGTTCTAATCTGTCACAGTAAGACAAGGCTCGGCTCGATTGCTTCACTCATTATGAGTGGATGCGTGTTTAAATATGGAAGTTTCAGAAAATATTGGTGTGTTTCAGCTCACATAGCTTTGTCTGTGAAGCATTTTTCAGCTAATAAAATCATCACTGTGCTTTAGCACCCACCCTATTCTCCACACCTGTCTTCTTCCCAAAGACCAAGTCAGTCCTCAAAGGAACCCATTTTTTGTTGGTAGAAGATGTGAAAGCAAAAAAGATGGAGATCCTCAAGAGCTCTTCAGAAAATGATCTGTGGAATTGCTTTGAACATTGGCAGCATCATATGCAACTGTGTGTCAACTTACAAGGGAACTTTTTTGGAGTTGATCATAGTTGATTTTCTTAATTTGTTAAATAGAGTTACTGACACAGGCTGGGTTTTTTTTTTTCTTTTTTTTTTTGTGTTGGTGTCATATTCAAGCTCATCCCAAGCACCTAGAACCTCCTATGTGAGCTGAGTTGTCCCATGCTCATAAAGACCTGCAGAAACACTCTGGATAAACAACAATCCTGCAGCTGAACAGACTTGGACAGTTTGGGAGATTCCTGATGTGAGGGGTGGCTTGTGAGGGTGCCCTGTCTCTTAGATGGACCTCAACTAAGCTAATGGTGTAAGTCACTTTTCTTTTTATTGTGAAAACAGAACTTTTTTTTCTTCTCTTCAAGGTTACTGCATTTCAGTACAAAGGTGATTTACCTGGTAGTAACTCCCCTGTGATAGCAGTAAAGCTTTGCAAAGCATTGGGCTTGAGCCTAGAAGCAGGGGACGAAGGCAGCTTATTTTTCCTGATAACTGACCTGACTCCCTTGTGATTAATAAGAAGCATTAAAGAGAACTACACAAATCAGTTATTTGTGAATTGTTAGCTGTTATCTTGGAAATGTATCTGGAACCCTATGATAATTCATGTAGTGTGTCAATATCCACAGAACTACTTTGTAAACCACTGCATATGGCCACAAACTGCTCAGCTTTGACAGCACCAGAATTTGGCGCTGCTTCACTGGTAAGCCCTGATTAGACAAATCAGTGAAGAATCTGCACTAACATTAATTAAGAAAAATTGGACAGACTGTGTAGTTTCCAGAGGTTCTTTTGTGCATAAGGGTGGTGAGATGTTCATGTGTTGTGGTTTTTGTGCAGATGCAGAACAGGTTTCTCTCTGTGCTGTCTTAGCACTCATCTGCAACTCAGAGACCCTTGTTCCAATACACAGTTAAAGTGAAGCTTAGGTAATTCACAAATCGATTTTATGGGTAACTGCAGCTTTTAATGATATGTGAACCAAACAGACCCTCTTTTTCCAAAATAAATAAATACAATATATGTATGATGTGCCAGAGCTAAAAGGTTCAGTCTGGGGATCTGAAAGTGCTGATCTGAAGTGCTTGGAGAAAATAATTGATATGAGGCATTTACAAAATTAAAACTCGCAACTTAACAACCTGAAAAAACCAGGGCATGAGTAACAAAGAACAGTAACAGCAAGGTAACTTGCTGAGAAAAAAATTAAGTTTTTTTTCATAAGACTCTTTTGTGCCATAATTTCTTACTGCAAAGCTTTCTGCACTTCTTCTTGATTGGTGTCTGTAATTACAGACTAATGCACCTCATTCAGAACTGTAATTATGTGCCTTTTCTTCTTTATGTCTGGCAGAGGTCTGATTTCTAAGCATGAGAGGACTACAGTTGATCACACTGAGCTGAGCCCATGCAGAGTAGTGTTGAAATACTGTAGTTATTAACTGTAGGTTAATAGTACCACAGCTTTGTTGTTACAAGGTTCTTGGGCAATGGTTAATTCAAGGAAACGAAAAAGAAGGCAGTCTCTCTGGCTAATTTATTGGTAATGCAATTCTGGCAAGTGGAAGAATCATGCAGTCTCACAGCTCTCCCTCCTCTTATCCCCTCCTGGAGCTGGTTTAACGATGAAGCTATTGATGCAAACAATGACTTTCTGGTTTACTACTTAGCTCTGTGGTTTAAGACTGCTTTAATTTTTTTTCTGAGGTGCATTTTCAAATGAAGTAGTTTGCTCATGTCAATAAAATAGAAGTACAGAGGCTAATGTTAAAAACATACCCCTCCTCCCAAATTTTTTTAGAGAAACTGAAAATTTCTCAGTGGAGCTGTGGCTGTGGAGTGCATGCTGTGTGTGCCTGCTATCCTGGAAAAAGCAGAAGACAAACCCACAAAATAAAGGTAGCACCTGGTAGGTGGCATCTGAGCAAGGAAAATTGAGGGAGGAAGGTGGCCTTCCCTCTGAGGAACTCAATTATAGACCCTGGTGTAGAATTTAAAAACAAACAAACAAACAAAAATATTCCAAAACTGCAACTCCTCAAAAAAGCTCACATAAGGAAGGCTTAGTTGAAGTGATTATTTCTTTTCCTTATCTTGAATAAACAAATGGTCTTGCAGCCACACTTTATGTAGCGGGTAGTATTTGAGAGATGTCTGAATGGCTCAAGTTGGTGCTGTAGCAACACTAATGAATGATTTGAAAACTGAGTTCAGCTAAAGCAGAACTAAATTTGACTCTGCTTGCAAATGCTTCATGCAGACACAAATGCAAACAAGGCCAGAACTCTCTGCAGAGGCTACACAAACTGTAATAGGAGCAGTATTGTCAGGGAGGGTAGAAATCGTGATCTCTGACAACCGACTAATACAAAGTGGCATCTGCTAAGTGAAGAGCCAAGCCCTTTTACTGGTGCCAACCAGCCATGCAGCTGTAGAATTGCCTTTGCTAGCTGCCCTGTTTTGCTGCGCCAGTGATGGGGCATTAAGCCAAAGAACATAAATCCAGTCAGACAGCATCAGTGAAGTCATCATGAAGCATGAATAAGGCTGTGCTGGTCCAGCACAAACCCGGAAATGCCACATTAACGAATATTTTTGTTTGCCAGGGCCACTACTGGGGAAAAAAAATGTTGCATACCTTGGAGAGGAATACAAAGTACAAGATGCATTAGGTTATACATAAAACTTCTACCACACAGTGTTGGTCTTGTGCATTGGTAAGCAGTTCAGAGTATTACCTGGGTGAGAGTCAGAGCAATGACACATACTAATGATCATCACTTGATTGTCACACAAGACTTAAAGCAGCCCCATATCCAACAGTGGAAATGTGTTATTTTGGACTTGCAGGTCTCCTCCAGGAAATCAGGAGGAGGAGCCCAGTTCTTTGGACCAAGAGACTGTATTACCTAGGCATGCCTTTGATAGCAACACTTGAGCTTTGCTTCAGTGTGTGTGTGTGTGTGAGGGTCAATTACCCTACATTTGCTCAAACACTGCTGCTTCCTATGCGTGTACCTGTCTGTACACTGGGTGACGTTTGGGTGTTAATAATTTGTCCTCCACCATGTTCTGTCTAAAGAGCAAATTGCTGCAATAATTCCTTCTGATTTCTTAACTGTAGAATCACAGAATCACCGGGTTGGAAGAGACCCATCAGATCATCGAGTCCAACCATTCCCACCAAACACTAAACCATGTCCCTCAGGACCTCGAAGAAACAGGCTGTAATTTAAAATACTGACCTTTGGAAACCATTATTATTTGCAGTTCCTGTTGCAACAGTACTGCCTTGTAAAACACCTTACTACAAATAAACAAACCTACCTCTGGTTTTTTATCCAAATCTGAAGGCTTGTGACTGCAAATATTACCATGATAAATATGAAGCAGACAATAGACAGAGAGAGACTTCACAAAGGAACATAGGGAGGGGTGAAAGCAAAAGCTTCCCACAACTCTTGTCCCCATACAATAATCAATGGAAACAAAAGGGTGAAAAAAAAACCCAATGCCCAAGCAAATCTCAAAGGCTCTCTGAATTCAATGAATAAATGATTTTGGACGTTAGGAGTGAGTTTAGTAACCACATGCTGTGAATGTGGTGTTTTTGTTGAGCATAGGCAGAGACTGGTGGTGTAGAAATAAGTGAGAAGAGCAGCCTGGATGTTCAGTGGTGGATGGACATCTGCTGTTAGGCTTCTGGCTTAGTAATTAATAACACAGATTTTTTGGAAACGTTGAGCATCTGACAGGTTCAGCTTGCTTCTGTCATAATTATTAGGAGTTCACTGTACAAGCTCAATGCCTTGCAAATATCTTTTTGGTCTAGCTCTGTGTTTAGAAATCTAAGTTTTCGTAACAATTTGTTAGACACTACCCAACTGCCAGAACTTATGGATGATCATGAAAACACAGCATGGGTGCAAGAGCTGGAGGGCAGGGGTGGCGTGCATAGCAATACCTGCGTAGAAATGGGTTTTAATATGAGGGCTTCCCATGCTGTTCTGCCATGTGTCATTCAAGAAGGTTGCTCCAGGGGTCTCTAGATACTTCTTTTTGAAATCTTCTCTTCAAATGAAGCTTTCAGCTTCAGTGGTCTGACTTTGACTCCTTTAATGGGGAGAGACAGACAAACCATAAAGTTGGCAAGCAAAGATGCCATAGTATAAATGTCCAGAGAAAGTATTAAGAAGGAAGAAAGGACTGTTGTCAAGTTTTGACTGACTCCTTTGGAGAGAGACATTTTTCAGACAGGTTGATGTTCAAGGTACCAGCAACACTTTGGCAGACAAGAGGATCCAGTGACTGGCCTGTAGGTTTTTGGTCTTTTTTTGATCTTTTATGCATTCCAGATAGAAAACTCAAGTATAATAAATATCTAAATGGAAAGGAAACATGCTGAAGGGAAAATCAGGGACTGATAATTTATTACAGAATTTATTACTACATTTTGACTGTTAAGATCCCTGTTGTTAAAATTATAATACTCTATTTGGATTTACTTAAAGTTTTGTTGACATTTATAAGAATTTGTTGTGAAATGTTTAATGTGGAGCTTTGTGCTAAAAATTGGAGTAAAAAATTTCTAAATTATTTGAAATTAATATTTTTACTGACCTTTTAAAATCTTTTTTTCTACCTTACACAACATGAAAAGTCTTGGAAGTTTATAAGTCTTCTCTTGTTGGAAAGATTCAACTTTGTGTTGAGGTAGCTGAGTTGAAAGCTCATTAAGTCCTTGAGCACTTCAAGATCTTTCAATGAAAAGAACAGGTTATTTCTGGGGCTATGTCCAACTTAGCTTTTCCTCTGTGTATAGAATTACAATTATAATGGATTGTAATACAATTATGAATGCATCTTAGGTACCTGGCTTGTGACATTCTTAATCAAATTTGAGGTGCAGAGCACTTGGTTGCAACTCAAGGCAATCTGTTACGCAAGGTAGAGATTGAAACAACTATTCTTCTGGTGCCTCTGGTGGCTGTATCTCCCCTTGTGTATGATGAGGAGTGGAATTCTTAATATCAACTCACAAAGTTTTGAAGATAAAATATGGGTTTTCTGCATTTCAACAAGATGTGAAATGGCATATTTATTTCTAAATTCTTACTAATATCAGGTATTCCCTAATATCTCCTCGACACTGTTCCTTTGTTTTGGACAGTGAAATAAATTTGTCACTTGCAGCCCTTAAGAGACATGTTAAGATATTAGAGACTGGTTATGTTCTTGAGTATAATGCAGTTGCCAGTGCTTCAGATCTTAAAACTGGAATTCAGTTTATAGTTTTGTCCTTCTAGACTAGGTACCATAGGATCTCATTGGTTTTGTAGGAAGATGATTAATGGTACTGAAAGCAATGAATTATGAAATTACATTATGGAATACATGCAATTTCAAGTGAATTGCATCTCAGTTATTCAGGTTTCTTGATGAAACACAACTTTAATGGTCAGTGTCAACAGATCTTGTGTGTCTATGAAGTAAACCAAAAAAAGAAATATAACTAAACTCGATCAGAAGAAAAGACAAGCTAACAAGCAGTGACCTGAAAAAGTTTAAACTATTGGTGAAGTTGTAAGCCGGGTAAAAGCAAGGTCCTTTTATATGAAATGTCAAATACCTTTAATAGGAAGTATTTGTACCTGAGCTACTTATAACTGAATTTGAATGAATTATTTTATGCAGTAGCTCGTGAAATATTCACCTTGGATGACACAAGAGCTTTCTCAGGTCTATTGTTGAATGGCTGAAAGACTCAGCAAAGGATGATGAATGTCATACCTGTGCCGAGCTAAAATATCTCTAGAGAGATGTAATGAAAAATGGTAATAGCTCTTCTCTTTCTTAACACCTTCTCTGGCAAACAGAATGAGAATGCATGGAGAGTGGTTAAACTGCCCGGGGATCCAACAATGCTACTACATCTACAAATAGAAAAGTTAATTCAAAAGGAGACAGAGACTGGTAGAAGACAGGTGCTTCAACCTGGGAAGGAGTAGAAAATCTCACCCTGTGGAGGAGGCAGGTGGAAACAGAGGAAAGGAGTATGAGTTGGGAACTTCTGGAAAGCAGTTTGTGAGCATTTACAGGTCTTGTTATTGGGAAAAAGCAATCTGGGAACCCTGAGAGAAGCAATTCTGTTTATTTTCAATAAATATAAAAGTATGTAAGCCAAATGTCTTGCAACAGACAAAAAAGCAGGAGGGAACAAAGAACCCTTTCTGCAGTAGTTTCGTGCATGGATCACAAATTGTCGCTGGTCTCTCTGCAGAGCAAGCACCCTGCAATGGCACAATGTTGTCTCACTATTTAATTATCAGGAAAACATTGACAGCCTGGAGAATATTCTGAGCAGAGGAATAATTACTTTGAGTGGGCTGAGGGGAAAACCCAAGCTGGAGATGCAGGAGGAGGGAAGTAGAGAAAGGCAGAGGCTGAAATCCAGATCAGGCTTCCAGATCTGGGTCTGTTCTAGAAAGGAACATCATCTTAAGATCCAGTCAGTATTTTAGAATAATAGAATCACCAGGTTGGAAAAGACCCACCGGACCATTGAGTCCAACCATTCCCATCAGTCTCTAAACTATGCCCCTTAGCACCTCATCCACTTGTGACTTAAACACCTCCAGGGAAGGTGAATCAACCACCTCACTGGACAGACTGTTCCAGTGCCCAATAACCCTTTCTGTGAAAAACTTTTCTGTGAAAAACTAATGTTCAGCCTAAACCTCCTCCTGGTGGAGCTTGAGGCCATTCCCTCTTATCCTGTCCCCTGTCACTTGGGAGAAGAGGCCAGCACCCTCCTCTCTACAACCTCCTTTCAGGTAGTTATAGAGAACAATGAGGTCCTCTCTCAGCCTCCTCTTCTCCAGACTAAACAACCCCAGCTCTCTCAGCCATTCCTCATAAGGCCTGTTCTCCAGACCTTTCACCAGCTTTGTTGCTTTTCTCTGGACTCGCTCCAGAGCCTCAACATCCTTCTTGTGGTGAGGGGCCCAGAACTGAACACAGGATTCAAGGAGCAGTCTCACCAGTGCTGAGTACAGTGGGAGAATAACCTCCCTGGACCTGATGGTCATGCCATTTCTGATACAAGCCAAGACGCCATTGGCCTTCTTGGCCACCTGGGCACACTGCTGGCTCATGTTCAGTCGGCTGTCGACCAACACCCACAGGTCCTTCTCCTCCTGGCAGCTTCACTACATGTTTTCTTCACTACATGTTAATGTCAAATTACTTACGGCTTCTCAGTACCTTCCTATTTTATTTTCTGTCATTGTTAAATCTGTTTGGAAGTGTCTTGAAGATGAAGTTATTTCATGGATAAATTATTCTACATTTTTTCCCTAGCAGTTTATCATTCTTATCTGTGATATTCATTATCAGGAGGAAGATGATTTATTTTGTTTCGTTACATAAACTGAGCCGTTTAAACTATGCTTTCTCATTTTTCTTTTTGGAGGTTTAGTTATTAACTAAATCCTGCTTTAACCTTTCTATAATCTTGACTTTATTTGTTTCACTTTTTATTATCATGCAGATACTTGGGGTTTTTTTTCAGAGAATCTGTTCCTGACTTTCTCTCTCAATCTACTTCACTGAAAGGGTGCAATTGAACTGATTACTGCATTTCAAGTCCCACTTCCTGCATCAAAAGTAAGGATGCTAATTCCATCTACTATTTGTAAAACAAAGGAACCAAAGGCAAAACCTGAGTTGTGTGGAGTATGTCCTAGCGTAATGACACATCCATACAGATGTTCATTCATCAAAATGGAGCCATCTATCACCTGAGATGCATATCAAGCCTTGCAGTAAGCTTCTTGCATTTCATTTGAGTGCTTGAATGTCCTCCCCATGTTATAAGTATCTTCCTTAGAGAGGGCACAGAGATCACATTATTCCTTCTCTATACAGAAATATTTATCTCATATGGAAATTGTTATTGGTTCCCCCCGCTGCTCTGAACATCTAACGCTCATTCATTATGTCCCCATCTGATGTATATCTTTTTCAAAAAATGGAGGATATTGTTACAACTCCCTGTTATCATCAATCCTTTTCTGTAGAACTATCAGCAAGCTAATTGCTCCTCATCTCACACTTGGGTAGATGGTTATTACAAATTAAATGTAGGATCTTTATTTACCCTTCTTTTTTAGTCCATTCCTGTAACTCCTCAAGAGTGTTCTAAAATAGGCCTAGAAAAGTATATACAAAATGCATATTCAGAATGTAAACTTTGAGGAGAATTCAGCACTACAGAACAATTCAGGGGAGTCACCACTAAGGGAAAATGGAGGGCACAAAAGTGAAGCTAAGAAATACTCAGCAAACTTAATTAACCAGGGAGCATGTTTGATGAAATAATGTTTCTAAGTAAATAGAGATATCAAAAGCAAACTTTAAAAACAGCAGCAATAACAGGATATATTGTCACAGGTGAAAATCAAAGCTTCAGTCATATACGGTTTTAGATGATACCAACTGGAAGTTAAGGAAATGAGAATAAAGCCTCAGTTGATAATGGAAAATGTACTTGAAATGAATAAAGACAGGTGTGAAAATTTTGGGGACAAATGACACTTCTGAGATACAGCATATATTGGCCTTGTTAATGAAGTTCAGAGTCATGGTAGCACTGTTGTACATGAGAATTTACCTGCAGTGGCTTTTCTAATTGCAATGTGTTCAGCCTTTTTAGCCAACAGACAGTGGAGGAAAAAATGAAACCCCTTTACTCTTCATTCCGCACAGTGAGGGGTCCAAATTGGACTAATCTAAGAGGACCAAGCTGTGTCTTTGCCAAACCTTAAATCACGTAGTAAAGATCTTTCTTCTAAAAGGACAGAATATATAAGAAAAAACATTGATTTTTAACCTTAAAAATAAATGTGGATGTCTTCACCCTTGTCTACAGAACCACTGATATTGGCATAATTTTACTGCACAAGGTCAGTATGACCAATGCAATCAGTGTCCTTTAGATTAAAAAGGAGGAGCAAAATCTGATTTCTGAAAGGTCTCCACTGATATATATAGGAGAAAAGGGATGATGAAGAAAGGTGGTTTTTGGCTTTCATTTCCTAGTGTAAGGAGCTAAAGGTTGTTTATTGTTGACAGACTTATTACTTGTTTACTTACTGATTTAATTTGCTGTAATTTGGGGTTTCTTTTGTGCTTGGGAAGGAAAAACATCATTGTATTTGTCCTAGCAATGGATGAGGAAGAAACAAATCAATATTTCATGAAAAGGCTGTAAAACTCTTTTGAGGAAGTGCTATCTGAGGAGGGCTTTACATGTGCCCTGGAGAGCAAGCTTCAGACTTGCTCTCCATTGCAGCTTTTTCTTTCCTCTTCTTCCAGAGTGTAAAGGTGTGAGCAGACTTGGAAAACACAGGTCCAAAAAAAAAAAAAAAAAATCCTCAACTTCACACCTTCATTTCACCTGAGGCAGCAAAGCACCAAAATTATGTTATATGAAGTACAGACATAGCTGTCTGATGCCAAATAGAGATGGCAATAGAGAGATACTTGTGGTATCACAGAGATGCTGCCAAAAGAGGGAAGGCTTAAATACTTAAATACAAGTATAGCAGTTTTTAAACAGAAAGCAACTAGAAGTATTTTCTCAACTGTGATGGGGGGTGGAGGAGGGGGCAATGTTAACAGAAAAATAAACTCAAGTAACTTGTGTCTAAAGCCTTGAGGGCAGTACAGCAGCAGCCTAAAAACTTATTAAAAGCAAACAAAATCTTAATAGCTTCCAGGGCTGTTTAACAGCTAGGACCAGGCATACCCAAGTGTTTGTTGTCCTGCAGTTCATAAGAATGGAGAATTGGAAGAGACTTTTTTGAGATGCAAAAAAAAGAAATTTGGATTTTTTTCACTGCTACAAATTCCTCTGACCTTTGAAGAGCTGTTTTTCCTCCTGGCCACTCTAAGATGCTTTTCCCCTCCCTTTTCTGAGGGTAATGTGGGAAGATGTGAGTATACCTGCTTCACTTAGGCTATCTTATGCCAGGCATCATGAATTCAAAGGCAATAATAACCATCAGGGAAAGTGATAAACAAGTAATGATATAAACTGGGCAGATTAGTGATAAAGGGCACAATAACTAAGACTAAAATCTCTTCAGGCACTAGTTGATGGGCCATTAAAACTATAGGCACAGATTTGAAAAGCCTCAACCTGGACTTCGTAAATGATAGGAAGAGGGAAAGAAGATTAATAGGAACGTTATGCGATACTCGAGGAGGAACGGTGGGACTATGCAAAAATTTTTAAGGAAATTTCCCTGACTTATACAGACCTAAATATGAATAGGTCACCATGACCAACACTAGCCATAAAAGACTATGTCTGATCAAGGTGCCTTTTAGATGATTGTGTCATCACTAACATCACATATTTGAGTGAATTACTACATATTTACACCCAGAGAGACTGTTGCCCATGCTTTGATTTGATTGAGCTGCGCTGCTGAAGCAGCTAATAAATCAAGAGAAAATCAAGAAACAGGATCTGCTGGCATTGGGGCACTGCTCATTTAAAGTGCACCAGGCTGTGGCCTCCATAGTGAGGTGGCAGAAAAAGACTGTGATTACCTGAAACGCAGCACCGTTTTGTGCGTGCTGGAAAGGGCAAGATGAAGGGAATAGTGAAACCCAGCAATTGCTATAGTGAATTGAATGCTGAACAATTTTGCTTTTCGTAAGGACAGGGGATGGTTGGAGGCTCAGTTCACTCCCAAGTGGCAGTGAGATGTGACTGAGCCAGATTTAGCTCTTCCAGTCTTATAACACAGTCCTCCAATGCTATATCACTATATTTGATCCCTGGTATGTACAGAACATAGCTTAGTCCTGTGTTGTAAAATATCACTGGGGTGGCTTTGTGCTGGAATTGCTGCTGGTGTTGGTGAAACTGCTCCATGTTAGCACCGCACTTGGACTTTGGCCTTAGGCAATTCTAACATAAAACAGTCCTGTGGCTAGTAGTGATCTGTAGAGTGTATTCACACACTATTTAGAGAAAAAGTAGGAGCCGAAACTGCATTATTTTCCTGTTGAAGAGCTGGTCTGAGAAGCATAAGCCTGTCAGCTGTCACCCACACTGCAAGGACCCAAAGCATCCAGCAGGAACACAGCTTTGTGCAATGTTCACACAGATGGTTTCTTCCAGGAACCAGGGTACCAGTAGCTATGCTCTTACTGCCAAAACATGGTCCCTGATCAGTTTCCTTATTTTACCTCTTACAGGGTTAAATATTGCTGCATTCTGCCAAACCCAAGAGAGCAATCTCAAACAGTGTGCATGAGGTCTCCGTGTATGCTCAGGCACAAATTTCCCATGCTGGAGCTAGATTAGTTTGCTTTATCTGACATTACCTTGCAGCAAATGCAACATAAATTGAGAGTTAAGCATGGCTCCAGGCAACCAGCTTTTTGTGCGCAATTGTAGTAATAACATAGAGTAATTTCTTTCGCTATTTTGTTATGCCAAGTTTTTAACAATTGTAAGCCATTTAAAATCAAAAGGCACATACAGGGGAGTTTGTTATAGCCATGCTTCAAGATGTCATTTAGGATAATTTTTTTTTTTTTGTGGTATACCTGCCTTGCAGAAACCTTTCACAGGGAGGAGATAAATACCCTTTATTAAAACAGGAGATGTCCACAGCAAAGGCCAACATTAAACGGTCGCAGAGAGCAACATGGATATCACTTCTTTCAAAGTTCACTCCTTTTGGTGAATACACAGACTCCACCCTGGCATAATTGTACTTGAAACACTGGAAACTGAACTAAAGAGAAACCATTTAAGGGAGAAAAGCATGAAATGTCAATTACATATGTAAATCAGCATTCATTACTTAACTATTCAATGTTTTGATACTCTAGGTGGTTCTTCAAGATCAGGGAGTGATTGGGAAATAAGTGGTCTATGAGAATATGCTCCTTTTACTGAACAGATACATCATACTGAAAAACAATGTCCTGCAAAGGAGTAACTGGCTGTGGTGCACAGTGGGACTTAGTTTTCTTGTAGGCTTTGGTTCAGCCCTTTGTTTTCCACTCAGAATTCTGAAATTCGGTCTCAGAACCAAAAAGATCTCTATATAACCAAAACATGACCATTTCAGCTCCCAATCTTTAGTCAGTGTTGCAAGTTCATCTGGATACAAAGATAAGGGAAAACTTCTATTCCCTTTTTTAGGTTTTGCAAAGCCTCTTAATAGTGCCAGGAACATGGGAGATGGGTCACAGAAAATGCCAATAAAACTCATGTTAGCATCTGTTCTGTGATTCATATGTGAGTTATGGCAAATTGGTCCTAAGTCTTCATGTTGTTCTATTTTCCAGGTAGAGCAGGAGAAACTGATTTGCAGTGGTGGAAGGGGGAAGATGATGAAATGAAGTAGTTCACTTCAATCTGGTCCCTGTTTAGATTTAGAACTTTTAATGAAGCCATTATATAAATTACATGAGATTTTGGAAGGGAACATGTATGATAGCACCTGATTACTAATGATTTATGAGATTTACAGGAAAGCATTACCAATGTTAGTAAATCATGTCCTTTCTGAAGATGCTGCCCAAACTTTTATATAAATTATTTTGTGGCAAGAAGTAATTTTTTACAGAAAATGGCTTGCACATGGAAACCTGATAGGTAATACTGAGAGTAAAAAAGTAGGAAAATTCAGAAAATTGGGTTGTACTTTGTAGGTCAGGTTTGGCAAATTATGAAGGTACAGCATTGCAGTGGAATTGGCAATAGCAAGGCTGATCAAAGTAGAGCAGAGAAAGATGTGTGGAAGGTTGCAAGCAAAAGTAGTGAGTCCAGCCCTGAAATAGATTGAGATTGAGTTTCAGAAAGAAACATATAGGGTCAAAACAGAAACTGTGCGGTCTTAGAGAGAAGAGCACATGGATGAGGTGGAGAGGAATATGCTAAAAATAAATGACAAAAGGATAAATTGGTCCAGACACCTCAAGACAACTGGGCACATACAACTTGGATGCAGTCTGTTCAGATGTGAAGCAGGAGCTGGAAGATAAGGGAAATGCAGATAACAAGTGACATAAAGCGTTCCCTTCCCCTGCTCCCAAGGACAACAGAAGTATAACAGTGACAGCTGGGACCAGGAGTCAGTGAAGAGCTGCACAGGCATCTGCAATCGCCTGCCCAGATCCTTCCCCAGGGAGATGTAACTAGTCGTGGCCACAGCTGAGAAGTACAACAAAGCAAGAGCTGTACTGTGAGACACCAGAGTTTTAAAGTCTGCTTTTCCCCACTATCTCTTTCAACTCCGTTTTCTCTCCACAGCAATGAGAATTCATATTTTCCTGACAGACATTTCCTAATTCCTTGACTCCACCTGCCAAGCATCAGAAATCCTGAAATATATCTCTTTATGGTGTACTTGATGTACTTTCTTCCAGCTGGCACTGGGGATCTCTCTGCCCTTTAAATCACACAGATAACGGCATAGTAATGACCACTTCCTACATTTGTATTAGGGGGTCACAAAATAATAAACACTACGTTTTGGAGACCTGGCAGTGACCTCTGAGTAATTCTGTAGGACCAGAGTTGGAGAATTTGTCTTCAGTGTTTATGAAATCTTCAATAAATACTGATGCAACAAACGCAGAGTAAATTATAACAGGTTTCCTTTTGCTAGATTGATTCTAACATTGTTCAGGGTGCAGTGACTTCATGTGCTTCAAGAAGCCAGACTATTTAAAGCACTAACCTGAGACCAAAGTTCTGCTCCATGAAAAATACTTGGTGTTCAGGTAGAGCCAGTGCAGGAGAGTATTAAGTTAAGTTACCCTGCAATGAAAATGAAGTGACATTTTTCCTGCTTTGGAAAGCAGAGGCCATGGTGTTAGAAGCATTACTTCATGTGATGGCACCTTGAAGTTCATCATGTCTGCTTTGCTTCAAGGGTTGCTAGTGGCAAGGGCAGAAAGCACAATATGGCTCTTCCAAAACAGGGCCTTCCCTTGCCAGAGATCTTAGCATTGTTTCCCTGTTCCTCTGTTACAGTCTGTGTCATATATTTAATCTGCAGGATCCTGATTTTTTCACTGCCAGCCCTAGAAGACTGAAGATAGCTGTAGTCATCTTCCACAAAATCAGTGCCACTGCCTCTCACATTAATCCAAGAAGAGAGTTGTCCCTCATCCGCTACAAACAGCCATAAATTGACCCTAGGATTTATTTGCATAATAATCAGATAAATTTTGTGCTGAAAAGTTGTTAGCAGCCTGTTTTGTATGATAATGGATTGCATCAACCTTTCTGTGCACCTTATTAACTTTATGAAGACAGACACCAGATTATGCTCTGTGTTTGCAGCCTCAGGCTGGGTAGTTTGTTATGACACAAGTATTTTCTGTTCTAACATATTGTGCATTTTTTCTGTTCCACAAGATTTATCATTAGCAAGTATTCACAGAACAATCTAATCAGGAAAACAGGCATTTATTTTTCTTGATAGCGGAACAGTGTTTTGAGCACGTCTTCACAATGTGAAAGGCACCTTGATAAGCCTAATTAGAGAAATACTTGTATTCTAGTACTTTACATTTGTTCGTATGTCTGATTGTGTGGGGAAGGTCCATTTTTTTTGTTTTGTTTTCTTAAAGAAATAGTCTTTGTATTTTCATCTGCAGGGGGGCTCTCAAGAAGGAAAAAAAACCTACAGTGTTTCTTACTGCTGAGAGGACTTTTTCTGACTCTAGCTGAGTGCATTTCAGAAGCTTGATCCAAAGGACAGCCATCTCTAATTGCTGTCCTGCTTATTGCTGCTGGTATTTAGATGTAATCAAGGCTGTAGGCTTAATGGCAGTGAAAGTACTAGCAAGGAAACCTTCCGTGACCCAGGCCTCAGCAGCACTGGCATGAGGTAAAATCAATGAAAAGCAACAGATCACTTTAAAGACTAATTAGGACCATGCCCTTGAAGAGGCATTTTCTAGCACCGTTCTGAAACTAGACACAAATGAAAGTATGCACTTCATATGCATACAAGTGCTACTCCTAAGTTTTCCAACAAGCACTTTGTTTGCAAAGTACAGTGACTTTAAAGTATAGATTAGCTAGAGAGAAGGTGAGGTGACGGTTTATAACAGGCTATGCTAACCTCGGAAAAAGAATAAGGAGGAGTCCTTTATTTGTGAGGTGAGCAGGCAGCAATCACCGTGCAGGGTAATAAAGCACCTCCTGAACAAGCTGCAATTCCCATCTTGCCTCCAACTACCCACACAGCACAGAAGTGAGTGCAATGATACAGTCAAGGAATGCTCCCTGCTCTGTATTGCTCAAGAGTGATAACAACCTTGTAGCCTTGCAGAGCAGCTGAAGGTGGGAGGTAAAAAGGTGAAACTCAAGGTTCAGGTCTACTTCTGCTGTGCCTTCTTTGTGAGGACTTGTGAACGCTCAGGGTTGTCTTTTTCTTTTCATGCCTCTATGTGCATGCCTGGGGGTTCCTAATAACCTATACACAGTGATACAACTGCCAGGAAAAAAAAACCCAAACATTACAACCCACTGGGGGAAAGCATTTGCCAAAGGGCCCAAGAAACTCGCTCTTCAACTACCCAAGTCAAGCAAGGATTGCTATTATTCCCTCAAAATCTGAAATAGCCATTGAAACGTTTCATGGTAAGCTGCTCCCAGCAGGAGACAGTCAGAAACAGACTGGGAATAAACAGGATTGTCATATCTATATACTTGTGAATATCAGTAATTAATGACCAGCTCCTCCCTGATACAGACAAAGATGAACAGGAGACTTTGTAAATGGCTTTACACTATGGAAAGCCTTGGATTTATAGTGGTAGTTGATACTTTTCCCATTATGTCTCAATTAATTTCTTTCTACATTTGTAGCTGCATGGCCTCTAACCAGTCTTATGCCATAGCAGCAGTAACAAGCTGATTGCTGTACCATTGCTGCCAACATTGGTGGCAGTGAACAAATGTATTGTTGCTTCAACAATAGCAGAGGTTTCATTTCTAAAAAAATATTAAGCCAGTCACAGAGACTATATTTTTATTTTCTGAACTCTTAGTGAGCGAGAACTAATAAAGTACTTCATGTTTTCTGTTTAATGGGATTCATGGCAAGTAGGACTGAAAAACAGTATAAACAGAAAAGGAAATAATTTTCTTTTCAGCTCTCATTTACTCAAGATTCCTTATTTTATTCTTCTGCAAGTATTGCACAATATAACATTTCCCCTCTCATTTTTGTTGAAAAGAAACCACGGAAATAGTAGAAGAAAACATTACTGATGGGGTGTGGGGGGGTAGGCTTTTCTCTGTTTGACCAGTTCTGTTTTGTTGTAATTGTTGGATTCTCAGTTTCCTGGCCCCAAGACACAAAACTCTGGGTTGTTTACTACTTTCTTTCTAAGTTTCAGTCTGTTGCTAGACTGCCTTTGACAACATTGTGAGTCTGAGTGATTAAAAAGAAAGACAGTTCGAGTTTTACAAATTGCTTTTTGAATTAGAAACTGTCTGATTCACTCTTTTACCAATGTGCTGAACACATGATCTAATCAGCCATGCTCACTACCTTTCATTATGTATTTACTACCAGAAAGAATTCAAACATCTTATCTAGTTTTATTAACTTCCAGAAACTAAAGACAGGATTTTAGCAGTTCTATGCTAAGTATTCAAGGGACAGGGAGAGCAGAAAAATCAATGGCATATGTTTAAAATTCACTGAGTGTGTATAATGCTTCATTTAAGTTTGGGGCTGTGTATTCAGCTCTAGCATCATGATGAGACACTGCTAAGATGACAAGTCTGACAGTAGCTCCCTAAAGTGAGCAAACATGCCAGCATGGATGCTGTTAGGAAAAATGTCATGATTTGCTATCAGTTGTTTACATTCAGACAGTGGATTCCTAGGCAGGAAAAAGTGAGAACAGCTGCTGACATCATAGGCAGGGGTGCCATGTGCACTCTGGTGCTGTTGGGGAAGGAAGGAACCAGTGTCTGGCCTCCATCTCACTCCTCTTTTTGGTCCACAGGGCCAGGAAGGGCTGATTAGCTCTGAAAATGTCAGTTTAACCTGAGTGGCACCTGACTTTGGTAGCTGTAAGGACCAGAGATAGCTTTTCAGATTTGCATGTGCTGGATGAAATGTGTCTTGTGGTCACAGTCCCCTTCCTCTGTGAAGGCACCTTGAAGGTGCTACCTCTTTAAAAAGATTCTTGCCCTGAGTTACTGCTGGGGCAGGAGAGGAGTAGGCATTCAAGTCATCCTCCTCTGCTTCCCCTAGGCTCCTAGTACCATTTGCTGAGCTGGACCTCCCATCACCAGCACTGCTGAGATAATACCAGCTCTACATCACCATTAGCAGCACTCCCTAAACAGCCAGGCTGGCAAACACAGAGGGTTGTTGTATACCTCAATTAAAGTTCATCCTTTGACTCCTTTTCAGGCTCTTCTCTCCTCATCTCCCTTCCCCAGTTCTACTCTTTCATGCTTTCAGATTTTTTTTCCAGTCTTAGGTCTAAATGAGGAACAGACCTTAGGTCTAAATGAGGAACAGGCCTTATGAGGAACAGCTGAGAGAGCTGGGGTTGTTTAGTCTGGAAAAGAGGAGGCTGAGAGGAGACCTCATTGCTCTATACAACTACCTGAAAGGAGGTTGTGGAGAGGAGGGTGTTGGCCTCTTCTCCCAAGTGACAGGGGAGAGGACAAGAGGGAATGGCCTCAAGCTCCACCAGGGGAGATTTAGGCTAGAGACTAGGAGGAAGTTTTTCACGGAAAGGGTGATTGGGCAGTGTCAGAGGCTGCCCAGGGAGGTGGTTGATTCACCTTCCCTGGAGGTGTTTAAGGCATGGGTAGACGAGGTGCTGAGGGACATGGTTTAATGTTTGATAGGAATGGTTGGACTCAATGATCCGATGGGTCTCTTCCAACCTGGTGATTCTATGATTCTATGATTCTAAATCAACTGTCATCTTCAAGAGACCTCATTGTTTTTTGATATTTTATCCTTTGCTCCTTTGTGCTTTATTCAGAAAGCGAAGCAACCCTTCCCCAAGATCTTAGATTAGAGAGAAAATAGAAAATTAAAACCAAAATACTGAGAATTTAACCCATTTTCATCTCTAATCCTTTAACTGAAAGGGCATCTTTCAGAGTGGTGTTTTTTTGTAGTTGACAGCTGAAATTAAGGGAAAAGAAGATCTCTCAGTTTAACTTGATAGAGCTTCTCTGCCTAACACTGAAATTGAGAAACTTGATTTCTTACTACTACAGATTCACCATTACAGAACAGACAAAAAATTCACTGCCATTTTAATTTTGTTTGTGATTGCCACAGAAAATTAGTTTTCTTTAATCTGATTTCCCCAAGCTCAGTGAAGAGCATAGCCTACCATCAGGGATGTGCAGCAGGTCTGCTGACCTGATTTTACAGTGGGAGTTTAGCAAGGGATCTAGCACAAAAATGCTGTTAGTTCAGGGTGTTTATTTGAGCTGGTTTCAAGAATAAGGGGTGCGTGTCCTCAGCAATACAGTGGATATACAGGTTTACAACAGCATGTTCCGCACTAGTGAGGAACTGATCCTGACCCCAGCAGAGTTTTGTGCCCTAGGGTAGAAGCAGTGGCTTTTTGCAGCACAGCTGCAGTCAAAACAGGGGCAAACCCCAGATTTTTTTCATACTGCAGAGCAAATTCTCTGTAGGAATCAATAGCGTAACTTGTGTTGAGAACTGGTGCAAATGGTACGGAAGCTTCATCACACAGCCTACTCCTCTACAGCCCTCTGGTGGCACATAACCATGCATTTTGTAAAAAGCTTCATTACATTATAGATACAACTCGGCTTTAAACTCTGACATTTATGGTGTTGCCTGGAGGGCAGGAATATCTCTGGGGGAAGTCCAAAAGTCAGGGTGCAAGTCAACATCCATCTCTGATACACTACACTGGAAATCATCCACCAGAGAATAATTTCTAGAGCAAATATACATATATGCAAGAATACTTAAGAAGTGAGAGTAGTTGCATCTCACAGGACTCAGAGAAGAGAGGTCAGGAAACATTGCCAGGGCCCCAGGGGCACTCAGAGGCTAGTAAGGATCTACCTTCTAGTGTCCTGATGATCATCAGTAAACTATTCTCCTTCCTAAGGTAGGATGTGCAAAATATCACTCAGTCCTAGGCAATATTTTCTTAGCCTGATATTTAAAGTTCTTCAGTGATTGAGATTTTGCGATCTTATATTTCCTGTGTTTCTCTAGAGGAACAGTTACATTACTTTCTCATAACTCAGTCATCTCTTTTATTACACAATTTGCACTTGTTATTTCTAGTCCTATTCACTATGGATATGGACAAGAAAAAGAACCAAACTTTTCTTCAGTGTGCTGGACTCTTTCATATTTAAATATATGTCATTTTTGTCTTTCTTAAAGCTAATCAGCCCAAATTCATTTAATCATCCTCATCAGCCATACTCATGAAGAAATTATCCTTTGAATGCCTTCACCACAGATTTTTTTGAGCCATGTGACATTACGTACTCAAATGTGAAACATGACCTCAGTTTCCATCTGATGAGAACTTGCCATGAAATTCTCATGATATTTTTTTTTATTAGCATGCCCTGATATGAAGTTTCATTCAGAAATACAGGATCAGGAAATTCTAGGCTACAGCAACGGGCTCTGAATAGAATCATAGAATCATAGAATAACCAGGTTGGAAGAGACCCACCAGATCATTGAGCCCAACCATATAGATAAAGCAAAATAGCCTGAAAAGACACCAATAGTGAACAAAATAGCTCAGCTGGGCTGTACTGGTAGAGCCCCACCATTGTCTGTGATAAAGTCATAGCAGCTGAATAGACAGACCAACGAACTGTCATGTTATTTCTGAGAAAATATGGCACTTGAAGGATTAATTTGAAAAATCTGAGCAGACTGCCTGTGGAGATATGTTTTGACTCTCAATGCTGTCTCAGTCCACAGATATCAAAAGGGGTTTTCCACATGAGAAAACGGGCAGAGTTGGAAGTCCCCTGGGTAAGTAAAGACCAGGACCCCCAGGGCTGTCCTGCAGTCGTGGCCAGCACAAACTCAGCTGCTAACCTGGCAGACCACAGCTAAGGCTGGGTCTGTTCTTACCAAAAAGAGGAAGTTTCATTTGGATTGTTTTTCATTTTTCTGTTTGTTGTTTGATTTAGCATGAGGAACTTGTGTTGTCTTAGCCGAGCAGTAAGGAATATAAGCAAGGAATATAAGTTTTGGTGACACTGCCAAAACGTACTCATATTGTGTATAAGCAATACTGCCAAGTTAGTCTGCAAAGGAGTTTATAGCAACACAAACAATTAGAAAAGGAATAAACCAGCCCCTGTACCAAGGATTAATTGAGCTTTGCAGCAGCAAGTAAACACCTGTTCTCAGCCAATGGTGAGGTATCACGTACTACAATTAAACAACAAAGAGCCAGCCTTCAGATTTTGTTCTCAGAAGGGCAAGTCACACATTCTGAGCACAAATAGAGAAGGGTACAAATTGTTTCTTTGTGTTACTTCTTGCTTATACTGCAGACATTAGGTTTAAAAGATCACTTTTTTTAATAGAAGTGTTTTTGTACACGTATTCCTCATTTAAATCTAAAAAGCTTCCAAGCAGTTCTTCAGACACTTCATTAATGTGTGTATAGATAACCTTTCAGTCTTTGAGCAATCTCTAAATAGGAAACAGTGTGTGTTCCTTTGTAAGAAAATCACCTTGGTGGTCCATTACATGAGCCAGATAATTCAGTGCATAACAGGAGCAGATTGATTTTTCTATGATGTTTGATTTTTCTATGATGTTTGATGCTCTCTGTTTGAAAAGAAGAACAGCTGGAGTCTAGGCAAAACTGTTTTTCCTCTCAGGCTGCCTCCTTCTGGTTTGCTGCATCTGAGTGTTCACAAGCTCTCTGGGGGCCAGGGTTTCTAACTAAGCCACCTAACTAAAAGTCAGAACCTCTTTCACAAAAAGTCACTAACACAAATCCTGAGTTGTGTCACAGTGTCATACCCAGGCCCAAAGCCAGGAACTGAAACAAAGCCTATCTTGTACCAGGTTGGTATGAGGAGGGGTGCTCTGTGAGCATGGAGTAGCTCACCCTTATTGTCCAGGTATTTTAGGGCTTGTATATTGCCCCAAGGTGCCAGGTGGCCACTGGTGAATGACTCCAGAAAATAAGGGTCTTCATGATATAATGCCCCAGAGCGAGAGTTACTTTTCTCAAGTAACTGGCAATAGGATGAGAGGAAATGGATTAGATTGTAGCTGGGGAGATTTAGATTGGATATTAGGAAAAATGTTTTTACTGAAACAGTGTTAAAGCATTGAAACAGGCTGCCCAGGGGAGTAATGGAGTTACCTGGCAGTGTTCAAAAAAAGGTGTAGATGTGGTGCTTCAGAATATGATTTAGTGGGTATGGTGGTGTTGGGCAGACAGCTGGACTTGATGATCTTAGAGGAGTTTTCTGACTTTAATGATTCTATGGTTATATGAGATGGTACATTCCTTTGTTATCTGTGTCAGATGGTACATTCCTTTGTTATCACTCACACTTTTGGCCAACTAAATTTGCAAACTCAGAGAGGAAAAAAACTCATAAAAAATGAGTAATTCAGCCAAAGTTTTTAGCATCCCTTCTAGCAGGTCTGAATGTTTTGCTTTATGTTTGATGCTCCACTCTTGGTCACTATGCTGGAACCTTGATGGATATAGTGTGTTTAATCTTGTTTACACCATATCTTAACCTACTTATTTAGTATTAATGCCATACTAAGCCTAAATAACATGGCGTATGGTTTTATTAGAGAGATTGTTTTGTGAACTCTTATTGAAGCCTGGTTAGTAAAAGAAATAAATGGACAGTGCATTGCTAAGAGGCCTCTACAGAATTTTAGATTTTATTACCTAAAGAGTTCGGGTGCATCATCAGCATGGAGTCAGGGCTGCTTTTAGACCCAGAGAGAGGGAATGGCTACACTCGCATATGCTATTCTTGTACTGAAAGGTTATCTAAAACCTAAAAAACCTTTGCCACAAAAATACACCGCCCACAATCCAGCAGAATCTACTTTCTGATCTCTTCTGGAAGACTAACTTTATAAAAAGCTCAGCTGCATTGTTTGGCTGGACAGGCTTGTCCAGCTAAAGGGCTGCAAATACCAATGTGTTTGTGCCGCAGGGAAATAAGTGCTTTCATGTCCACTGCTATCTAAATATCACAAGCATTTCTAAAAAATCTAGCCCTGTTTCACTATTTATGTATTCCAGAGGCTGTGTGTGGAACTGCACAATGCATGTGCAAAGCCTAATTTTTTTTTTCTGAAAGATCATTTGATCTTTCCCTATTGCACTTCTATATAATCTGAAACAGAATAGGGAAAATGTAGAAAATATCTAATGAATGTTTTTTTT
>WAAB01018478.1:30279-86188 GCA_013389865.1 Piaya cayana | reverse complement strand
CACGTACTACAATTAAACAACAAAGAGCCAGCCTTCAGATTTTGTTCTCAGAAGGGCAAGTCACACATTCTGAGCACAAATAGAGAAGGGTACAAATTGTTTCTTTGTGTTACTTCTTGCTTATACTGCAGACATTAGGTTTAAAAGATCACTTTTTTTAATAGAAGTGTTTTTGTACACGTATTCCTCATTTAAATCTAAAAAGCTTCCAAGCAATTCTTCAGACACTTCATTAATGTGTGTATAGATAACCTTTCAGTCTTTGAGCAATCTCTAAATAGGAAACAGTGTGTGTTCCTTTGTAAGAAAATCACCTTGGTGGTCCATTACATGAGCCAGATAATTCAGTGCATAACAGGAGCAGATTGATTTTTCTATGATGTTTGATTTTTCTATGATGTTTGATGCTCTCTGTTTGAAAAGAAGAACAGCTGGAGTCTAGGCAAAACTGTTTTTCCTCTCAGGCTGCCTCCTTCTGGTTTGCTGCATCTGAGTGTTCACAAGCTCTCTGGGGGCCAGGGTTTCTAACTAAGCCACCTAACTAAAAGTCAGAACCTCTTTCACAAAAAGTCACTAACACAAATCCTGAGTTGTGTCACAGTGTCATACCCAGGCCCAAAGCCAGGAACTGAAACAAAGCCTATCTTGTACCAGGTTGGTATGAGGAGGGGTGCTCTGTGAGCATGGAGTAGCTCACCCTTATTGTCCAGGTAT
Source organism: Piaya cayana (assembly GCA_013389865.1). NCBI lineage: Eukaryota > Metazoa > Chordata > Aves > Cuculiformes > Coccyzidae > Piaya > Piaya cayana. The sequence continues at coordinate 85,474 of WAAB01018478.1, read as the reverse complement.
TTTAGGGCTTGTATATTGCCCCAAGGTGCCAGGTGGCCACTGGTGAATGACTCCAGAAAATAAGGGTCTTCATGATATAATGCCCCAGAGCGAGAGTTACTTTTCTCAAGTAACTGGCAATAGGATGAGAGGAAATGGATTAGGTTGTAGCTGGGGAGATTTAGATTGGATATTAGGAAAAATGTTTTTACTGAAACAGTGTTAAAGCATTGAAACAGGCTGCCCAGGGGAGTAATGGAGTTACCTGGCAGTGTTCAAAAAAAGGTGTAGATGTGGTGCTTCAGAATATGATTTAGTGGGTATGGTGGTGTTGGGCAGACAGCTGGACTTGATGATCTTAGAGGAGTTTTCTGACTTTAATGATTCTATGGTTATATGAGATGGTACATTCCTTTGTTATCTGTGTCAGATGGTACATTCCTTTGTTATCACTCACACTTTTGGCCAACTAAATTTGCAAACTCAGAGAGGAAAAAAACTCATAAAAAATGAGTAATTCAGCCAAAGTTTTTAGCATCCCTTCTAGCAGGTCTGAATGTTTTGCTTTATGTTTGATGCTCCACTCTTGGTCACTATGCTGGAACCTTGATGGATATAGTGTGTTTAATCTTGTTTACACCATATCTTAACCTACTTATTTAGTATTAATGCCATACTAAGCCTAAATAACATGGCGTATGGTTTTATTAGAGAGATTGTTTTGTGAACTCTTATTGAAGCCTGGTTAGTAAAAGAAATAAATGGACAGTGCATTGCTAAGAGACCTCTACAGAAGTTTAGATTTTATTACCTAAAGAGTTCGGGTGCATCATCAGCATGGAGTCAGGGCTGCTTTTAGACCCAGAGAGAGGGAATGGCTACACTCGCATATGCTATTCTTGTACTGAAAGGTTATCTAAAACCTAAAAAACCTTTGCCACAAAAATACACCGCCCACAATCCAGCAGAATCTACTTTCTGATCTCTTCTGGAAGACTAACTTTATAAAAAGCTCAGCTGCATTGTTTGGCTGGACAGGCTTGTCCAGCTAAAGGGCTGCAAATACCAATGTGTTTGTGCCGCAGGGAAATAAGTGCTTTCATGTCCACTGCTATCTAAATATCACAAGCATTTCTAAAAAATCTAGCCCTGTTTCACTATTTATGTATTCCAGAGGCTGTGTGTGGAACTGCACAATGCATGTGCAAAGCCTAATTTTTTTTTTCTGAAAGATCATTTGATCTTTCCCTATTGCACTTCTATATAATCTGAAACAGAATAGGGAAAATGTAGAAAATATCTAATGAATGTTTTTTTTCCTTTTGATACAGATTTTATCACACAGAATCAGTTGCCTGAGCACCCAGCTCCTTTCTTCACCTGAGCACTTGCAATCAGTGAAATTACTCTCTATTAAGGTTCCAACACATGATTTGAACAGTTGTATTAGAAGTCTCTGTAAATAAATGAAGAGGTGACTTTTGCAGAAATGAATTATTGATAGAGATCTCAACATTGGATCGTCTTGGTATTGGGCTTTTTGGCTGGGCAAGTAGGTGTGCTTTGGGAAGAACAGGCCCAAGAAACAGGATTTTGCAAAGGGAAAGACTGGAAAAAAAGTACTAGAGGGAATATATCCATTACCAAAGAAACTGAAGCCCCTCAGGGAGTAGCAACACACAAGACTCCATTACAGTGGAAGTGAAGTATGGAAGGAAGGAAGAATAGTGACTTCCCTACTGGATAATACGTCAACCAAGTCATGTGAGGACAGGGCACGTAGCTATCCCCAAGGAATCCAGCCTCACAACAGGGCCCTGTTAAGAATGTGGGTTTTAGTATCATGGCTGCTTTGATGCTTCTCCTGCCAGGTGGAAATAACCTGCAGAAAATACTGACATGAAGAAGTATGAAGTGAGAAATTAATACCCAGATGTTATACTTGGAATAGGAGTTATATTTACTTTTACGCACCATCCCATCATCCTAAACCATTGCAAAACTGTCAAATAACAAAAAACAAGCTGTGCTATCCACTCACACCAAATTCCTGGCTCAGCAGAAGGCCTCTGAGCGCAGCCCTGGGGATAACAGCATGGGACAAAGCTCTCCCCCCAGCACTACCACGAAAGGATTTGATCTCAGCCTCCAAAACTGCAAAGCACTTGTTTTGTTGTCTATGGATAACACTTTAATCCACCGAGCGAGAGCTGGATGTTGCTCTCTTTTATTCTGGCTGTACACAATTGCGACACTCAAAAAGAAAAGACCCCCCACCTCCCCCATACCCGCTATTCCTCTGAACTGCTGACGCCAGGACAGGCAGTCCCAAGGCGGGGCCATTGATATTTATTTAGTTCACTGCTGCAGATGATGCCTTCAGTGCCACACACCGCCCTGGAGACAAGTCCTAATCATCTGGGGGGGTGATTATGTTCAGTTCTCCCTCCCCAAACCCCCCAGACATCATTCAGATCCAAACTGGAGAGACAGGCAGGCACGCAAGAGGGGAATCCGGCACCGCACAGCCCCCCCGAAGCCATGTACAGGAGCAGCTTCCTCCGCGAGGTGCGCAAGGAGAAGTACGAGAGGTCAGATGCCTATGATGAACTGCGAGGCTCCCCCGAATTTGATAGTTTGGCTCAAGCCCGGGGCCTGGAAAATCTGCAGGAGCTCAACGAGCGCTTTGCCAGCTACATCAACAGGGCACGTGTGCTGGAGCAGCGCAACACCATCCTGCGCAAGCAGCTAGACACCTTCCAGCGCATGGATGAGCTGGTGGGCTTAGACGAAGCTTTCGCCGGGCAGATCGAGTTCAACCGTCAGCGAATGCGGGAGTTGGCGTCCGACCGAGCCAAGCTGGAGCGGGAGGAGAAGGACGCCCAGCGCATGTTTGATGAGTACCGCAACAAGTAAGACTTGCTAATGGAGGAAGATAGGTGGTATTGTGTCCAGAGCTAATCTTTGTAGTAAGGACGGGTTTGGTGACTGCTTCTCATGCATGGTTGATGCCTCTCATGCATTAAACTTGTAGCTAGGGATGGTATATAAGCCCATGGTGAAAAGTAACGTGCCAGGTTTAGGGATCTTCAGTTTTGCATTTCCTGGTCTCACTGCTACTCGAAAGACAATTACTCTGCCTGTTCCATGATAGCAGGTCCCCATTGTGGCACACATCAGTTGCTATTGCTCATTAGCTTTAGGAGAACTGTGCTTTGAGCTGCAAAGAAGGAATTACCCAAATTAAAAAACAAACGGCTCAGAGCAAGTCTTGTGTCTAAGCAGCACAGAGTTACATGACACAAAACATGTCCTGAAATGTGTGGAGCATCTCTGAGAATCTCTTAGTTATAGGCATTGTAAGGCCCCTAAGGCAGTCTGTGCCAGACACTACAGATGTGAGATGAAAAGAAATTATTTTTTTCCTGGTATTTGAAATTTGTCTAATTGCCCTCCTCTTCTTCCTTACATCCCACTATTTCCATCTCATGCTACTAAAGCAATAGCTGTAAGAACAGACTTCCCAATTTTACCTCTTTAACCTCAGTGACACCATAAATCAAAAAGCAGGAATCTTGGGGGCTGAGGCATACAAGTACCTCCAGAAACACCTAGTCCCTTCCTTTCAGCAATAAGCAGCTTTGGCCATGTTACTTAATTACACAACAAGATTCGGTGAGTGTTGCTCATAGAAAGACTACTCACAGGAGAGAAGGATCTTGGCTGCCTGTTATTTATTGGTCAGAGTTTTTTCCCTCTATATAACTACCTACCTAGTTCACCCAGGAGAATTTGACAGCAGCACGGAGGCTGCTGAAGAGGAGCTTTTCATTCTCCCTGTCAAAGGAGAAGGTGTAAACTCCATATAACATGCTTTCACTTAGAATAAGCTTTTAATAAGGCAGAAAGAGAATCATCTGAAGCACTGTCTTGGTGCTGCAGAAATGCAAGATTTCCCTCAAGAATTCATCTCTTGTTTCCATCATAGACTTTTTTGTCTGACCTATCCCAAACCACATGATTTTCAGTCTGATCATCCACTGATTTTCCCCTCCTCTGGACTAGAAAGTTTAAGACTGATGATATTTTCCTTTTCTGTCTTCAATAATTTCTCAGCTAGAAAGAACCAGAAAACAGATGCGAGATAATTGATGTCAAGGCCATCTGCATCTTTAGGCCATGGTCCAATGATGTATTGCTCTCAGCAACCATACAGTCCTAATGCATCCTTATCCTATCTTCCTCAGCCCTGCACACACCATCTGATCTGCCATGCTGCCACATATATTCCTGGGACCACCCTGAGATTTGAATCAAGAAAATGAGCTAGCTAAATAAAAAATATCATTTCCAACTGAACCCAACAGAGTGCCACATGAATAGCCCATGGGGACTGTGAACCACAACACAGCTATAGAAATGCCAAGCCTTGATCTCTCTTTCCTACATGACAGCAGAAAATAACCCATCCTGGTGCAATGAGGCTTTAATGCTGGAAATGGTCAGAGGCCATGATGCTGTGACTCCATGCGAGCAAGTAATAAGCACCTGATTAGGCACTTTTACAGTCCAATATTTATGATCAGGGAATTCAGCTGTAAGCCAATGCTATAATTCAGCTATTGCCTCTGATACTTGTTCATATATTTTTATTACACAGTGTCCGTGACATCTGGACTAAACTCAGTACATAAACGTCCAGCTGCATATTAATTAATAATATGTGCAAACTGTATAGAAATATGCAGTGCTATGAGTAGAAGTGTATTATCTCTGTCTGGAGTATTCCAGGCAGGCAAAGAATCTGTGCAGTAAAACACACAATTCCCTCTCTGATTTCAACAACTTGCAAGAAAAATTTAGACAAAACATCCAGATAAAAATTAGTTTGCATACATTTTAATGGAATGCTGTGTCCACTTAAGCAGTTTTTGGATTAACTGGCTGTATAGTTCCCCAACAGCAGGATTAGCAACCTGACACGGATGACTTACTTTTTGTTAGAGTGTCTTTACACAAGCTGTAAATATGTGGGGAAGAATACAGGACGTGGAAAATCCTGAGGGGTATAACACCCGGAGAAGAGACTGTGGTTTTTGAAGGTGAGATTTAAGATCTGTCACAGGGGCAGTCAGTGACTTTTTAGAAAAAAGGGATGGTGCCTTGTTGTAGCCCTGGGGTGTTCATTCAGCAGCCATAAACAAAAATAAAAAAATAAATTTTCACTATATCCAAGACAACAACTTTTTACTTTAAAAATTAAACATACATAGGGTTATTACAATGGAAGGGCAGTGGCTGCTTTTTAACCAAATTGTCTTCAGTTTACATCAAGCAGTTAATTTTGTTGGGTATTTTTCCCTCTTGGGAGCTGCTGAATTCAACCTGAAGACAGATATGAAAATTTTTCTGTGTCTGAAAAAATTTGATTGGGTTTTGTCTTGCAGGCATTAAAACAAAACCAGTGCTCTGATGACATGTACTCTGCCCTCTCACCTTGTTTCTAGCTCAAAACCATCCTGATGACTATGATTTCCACTTAAACTTAGAAATAAATATTTCTAAGCAAAATGGAATAATCTTCTGTGCTATGTTAGGACCTTGCCATGCTGCTGGAACCAGAATATGCTCAAGACCTGTTCTCCTACTCAGGTCTGCGCTCATTTGGAGCAGGTAGTGCTCTCACTGCACTAGCAACATTTGAGTTTCTTTCTTCAGTTTGAAACATAAAGCATCTACATTTGGCACACTAGAATGCACAAAATCTCTTAAAAGTAGATCACTGTGTACCAATTAATTGACAGACATTTGTGTCCTTCGCTAATGCAAAGAATGTCAGCTCTTAGAACCCTTTCTTTTATTCATGTTCACAAATTGTAAAATAGATTTGTATCTATAAGAAAACCTTTTAGAGCGACGTTTATATAAGAAGACCTTTTAAAGCTGTATTTAAACATGGTAGGGCATGGAACTACCAGTTCTGTATGAATGAATGTGCATGAACCATTGAAAAGTAGATCTTACATTAAGATTTATTTTTAAATCCCCTGTAGTCACATTCATAGCTTTTCACATTAACATGAATAATTCAGACTCTGTACCAGTGGAGAATTCTTTCTCTTGAAGTTAAAAAAGACCACATCACTTAGAATCATTTGGATGCATCTCATATAAAGGGTAATTATGCTTATTTTATTGAGCAGCATTATTAGAGCAATGTTGCATCTGGCTATGGGAAAGGACTGTATTGTGCTCTCCATGATATCAGGAAAGATGCTGAAACCCAGATTTTGGTGCCCTTGGCTGAGCAGAATTAATTAACTTCAGAAATTAAAAGTCTTGCTAATCAATTGTTGCATTTCATATTCATTCACTGCCAATCTTGTGGGGTTCGCATGCAGTATAGAAGCTGCTAGAGACAGAAACTGGCACAGTGTGTTCCAAGCTGCACCATGTGGTGATGCTCAGATGAGTTAACATCTCCTGGGGCCACAGTGAAGACACACCACCTGTGAGAGTAAACAAAAGCAAGTAGGAAAACACAAGAGCTGGAATATGGAGAGCAGTAGGGACTCCATCAGCAAAGCTGTCTTCAATCCCTGACTGCAGGTGTTGTCTCTGCCCTGCCTCTGCTTCCCTGGTGATAGGGAGAGCTTTGCAGCTACAGGTGAAGAGGTCCTGCCTGCTCTCCACCCCCTCCTCAGACTGTCAAAGTCTTCCCTGATAGTTATCAGCAGCTCAATCACAGCTTCTTTGTAACACAGGTAGCAATGTGTTTCTAACTCAGCAGTGTAACCCTCATGAGGCTCACCCTTGCTTTCATGGTATAAAACACAAGCATTATTAGTCTGTCCATCATCATTGAGGGACCAGCATTCTACAGTTTGTGCTCTTTGGCACCCAAATTACTGCCGTTCCTANCTAAAAAAAAAAAAAAAGTGCCTTGCTCTGGCCCCATCTTGTAAAAGCAAGCACAGTCTGTCTGTCAGCTGGGGATGGAAAAAGAGAATTACAGTGCTGCTGGAGCCATGCTTCCCAGGTGAGATACAAACCTACAAGTAGGCTTCCCCCCCTGCATAATTGATGCTCTCACCAGGTCAGTGCTTCCACTGCAGCAAGACTCAAGGGGCTTAACAACCTGCAAATCTGTTAGTGCCCCAACAGGGAGCTGCTAGCCTGAAAGAGGTGAGGTAATAGGAACATTTAAAACTCTGAGCTGCTTTGTTTCAGCCCTTCAGTGCCCCTCACTCCATTACTATGTGAAAGACAAGTAATAACCTATTTTTCTAAACAATCTAAAAGTGTTTGTTGCACCTTTAAAGCCACTTGACTAGGTAAGAAGGGCTTTTTTTAAAAAAGAAGCAAATGAGTCTTGTGGTTCTGATATTTTTTTTTCCTGACCAACAGCCATATAAGAAAAGCTTGACCTCTTTTCAGTACATCAGCTAATTACTTGTACATGGAAAACAAATTGAACCATAACAGGACTGTGATTTGTCAGCTACTGAACTTACACAGATAAATTTCAGCAGACAGAGGCTTCTTGAAGTCTCTGAAGCATTTCTAAGAAGTCTTTAGCCCTTTTGTACTGAGATTCTGGAGTAGATTGAACATGGCTTAAAAGCAATCCTCCTTCCAAGGATACTCACACAATATTAACCCTCTCAAGGCTGCAAGGTGTGTTTATGGCTGTGTGACATGGCAGGTATTTGAGTTATTTGAGAGTGAAGGAAAATGTAGCTGAATATTTCAGTCACTGAATTTTTTGAGTAAGGATCTAGTAGCTTGGCAGCTTTGAGCAAGTATCAATAACATTAGGGCTGAGCTTTAGACACTGACTCTGTTGGATGTTTGTATATTATCAGGAGCATAAATCTTTCCTTGTATTGTAGCTGTATATTTAATTTCACAAGCTGCCACAATCTGATTAATTCATATTCAGTTGTCAGAAAATATGTGAGCTAGCTAAGTGTTTATCGTGACCTGCACATAAAAATTTTATCAGATGGATAGAAAATTCCTTGGAGGTAGGCTACTTAAAAAACAATAGAAACAAAAGCAGTCTTGCTTTTGAAGCTGAGTATTCTTGGTTGTATCCTTGGAAGTGAATCTAGTGTCAATACAATTTGGCAAAAAGGAATTGTTTTTATTTTGTCAGAAAATGATACTTCAGCTGAGGAGGCCTAGCAATTCGTAGCAATGATAATGAAACAAAACAACATAATTTTTACTTGGTTATCTGTTGTTTATGGTAAGAATTGAAAACAGACCAGCAACCAACCCCCTAATGTTATGGGATTTCCAAAGAAGGGAAAGTTGGGGAACGTGAACACCAAGTTGAGTCAATTTCTCTGTTCTGCCAAGTTCTTCCTTTGTGGTCCTGGTCAGTTCATGAGTGACCCCATCCCTTCAGCTTTACAAAACATGTTGAAAGAGATGAGAATAATGTTGTCTGTTTATCCTTAAGGAGATAAAAAGAAAGAACTAAGGCTGAAATGACCATTATAACTTGATTCTTGATGTATTCAGTCCAGGAACTGACACATTCCTGATTGACTAGAGCAAATGATTTAGATGCTACCAGCATCTCTAGGCTAAATGGAGAATTTCAGAAGACAAGCTAGGGTGTATGTTCAATTCTGAATTACAGCCACATTCATACTTGTGTTGATGCCCATTGATTGTACAGCACATGAAAAACATTCACCACCAGAGTTGATTTATCACTCACCATGAGGACTTCTTGTAGAAAGTAAGAAAATGTCAGCTTTTTGTATCACTGTATCTCTATCATTTTAGGGAAAGCAAAGGAATAAACAGGAATAGATTGTGGTTATGTACTTTGGCACTGACAATACTGGTGTTTGATGAGTCAATTGTTCACTACTGATGGCAAAGCCTCATTGCCTTATGTTTTACAATGTTTCTGGCTGGTTTCAGTTTGCTTGTTGTTTAACTTTATACTTTAAACCATACCTACTATTTAATATTTATGTACAGTTTATTCAGGGGAAAGAATAAACTACAATAAAAAAACCCTGAAGCCTTATATTCTGCAGCCTTATATATTTTTTCTAGAAGACAATTCTATCTAGCCTACAAATACAGAGACCTAATTCTTAAAGAACACGTGCCATTTCCTCAAATAGAAGATAAGCACAATGTATATCCATTGTTCACTTGGTACAGGACCATGCACATTATGTGCATGTGGACATTTTATAAATGCATAAGAATAGCTGGCTAAATGCAGTCTTTACCAAGACTCAAGTATGTGATTTTGACCAATATGAATTTCTACCAAAGAGGACATAAAGCTTGATCCATCAAAGCATCCTAGTATCACGTTATTCATACATAGTCAATACGTGAAATCGCAACCTTTGTGTTTAATGCATCGGTCATGAAAATGCTTACTGAACAACATCAGGCAGAACAGAAAATCAAATACAATGTAATGAAATGCTAATGTGACAGTGCAGCAAATACTCACATAGTAACCACTGAAGAATGGCTGTCACTGTAGTCCAAGGCCAATTGAGTATACTTTTACTGTAAATAATCTGTTCTTAGGTTTTCTGTGAAAAAGTGATGACAAATATGTGACATTGCATTGTTTTCTTCTACATATGTTGAGGACAAAAAAATCATCAATTCTGGAATTACTCTCAGAACCTGGCAGAAAATAAAATTAATGTTAATGCATAAATAAAACTTTTAGGCCCTTTCAAGATTCGTATTCTGCTTTAGTGTAAAGCATGTACAGCAAATGATAATGCAGACAAAAATGCAGTTTGCAGAAGAGTGAACCATTGAAATTAATATCCTTTGTTCTGCTTGCAGGTATAGGAATGAACGGGAATATCAGCAGAAGCTAAAAGAAACCCTTGAACGCCTTAATAAGGTAAGCCTGGAAAAATAGAAAATAAAAGGTCTTTCTAATATTTTTTCTTTGGTTTGATTTACTACAACAAGCTGTTTTGAAGAAGCAGTGGGAAGTTAAAATGTTAGAGCAAGACATTTCTAGTTATTATGCACTGATAAAAAGTTCTTCCCCTTCATCCCCCTCCCTTGTGCAGATGGCTTAGCCCCTGCATGTGTGTATGCCCTGTGTAGCGCCCTGTTTCATATGGTCCTGCTGATTTCAGTCATGTAGCACATGCTGTCCACAGCCTGCAGCCTTAGCTGTGCTCAAGACTTCATTAATTTTTCAGTAAGACCAAGGACTAGGAGGATCTACTGCAAAACACTCATTTTAGAGCGTCAGCAAATGGCTTCTGCAGTCATTTTGGGACCTGGAGCTGACATACATGTTACTTCTTCCACATCCAATGCAAACTTTGTAAATTCATGCTTGGTGAAGATCTGACACATGCTTGGATGCCTTTAAAAACTCTTCTCAAGTCTTTTAACACACTTTTAATTTTTTTTTTAACTTGAAAGACCATTTCTCTCTGAGTGAATTAGAGTTTATGCACAGAGGTAGGAAAAGCCAAGTTATTAGTGCAGCTTATACACTTATGTAAGAGTCTGGAATATGACTGGGGAAAACTTGTTTGTTGCTAAATGCCTTCTTCCTTTTTTTTTTTTTTTTTTTTTTTTCCAATACAGCTACAGTATTAAAGTATATTTAGAACTTCTATAATTGCAAGAGAACATGCTGATTATGACCAAGTCTTGAGGTCTAATGGGTCTCAATCATACTTGTAGGACATGATCAGCCCTTCACAGGACAGACCCTCAGCTTCACATTAGGTTTTCAAATAAAATAGAAGTCACTAGTCCCTTAATTTGTTCCTTCCACAGTAAAACAGGAGGGTTGTTTGCATTGAGCTGCACTTCCTTGCACCAGTACCATAGAAAGAAAATTATTATTATTAATATGCAGCTTGCAGAAAGATGAACCATTGAAATTNGGGCATGGTTTAGTGCTTGGTAGGAGTGGTTGGACTTGATGATCTGGTGGGTCTCTTCCAACCTGGTTGTTCTATGATTCTATGATTCTATGAAATGCATCTCCTTTTTTCCACCTGCAGGTATAGGAGTAATAATAATAATAATAATAATAATAATAATAATGTTCAGATAAAATATAAACATTTACTAACATATTTAGGAAGTTTCCAAACCAGGTGTGTGAAACTGAGAGAGTCCGATTCATCCTCTCTTGCTACTAGCTTTCATCGGAGTGAGGAAAATTGTATGTTGCCTTTCCCCAGTTTTTCACAGCTTATCCTTTATCTTCTGTATTGGGAAAGAGTTATGGGTGAATTAAATTGAGATTTTTCCCTACTACAAATGGCAAGAGCTGTTCTGTTTGACCACTGCCGTACCAATGATACACATTTTATTTTTTAAAAAAAATTGTTTTAGCATTTCTGTCTTCAATGAACTCTAGATATCCTGCATCAGGGCTATTTTCCAGTGTGCTAGCAGGGCTCTTTACCATTCAGGAAGCTCTCAAAAAATATTTGTGGAGGCAAATATTTTGTAAGGGGTAGCTGGAGCTAGTTTGCCTGTCTTCATGGTTCCTCTGAGCCACTCTGCAGCTAAAGAAAAGCAAATAGATTCGAGAACCACAAGCACAGTGAGCTACAGGAACCATTTTTATCTCAGGCTGCCTCTGGGCTGCCCTTGGCTGCAGGATGTCCTTGCAATGGGGCATAAAATGCTGGAGAGAACACAGCTTATTTTCTGTATGGTGCCCAAGACATAGCCTGAAACTGTTATGGATAGATAGAGAATCAGTTTGGAAAATCAGTGAACAGTGGTTCTGATGAGATCTAAGGGATTTCTCATCATGGTAAATGAAAATACTGCTACAACACATGAATCAATGTTCCAGAATCAGCATCTAAAGCAAAATGGGTTTCTTTTTGAGAAAAAAAATTGAAAAAGCAAATGCTGCAAAGTTCAGAAGAAAATGTGTAGTCACTGCATTGTTCTGATCTACAGCAGCAATGCAGTTGGTCTGTTTGAAAGCAGGGAATAAATGCTAAATTATTTCTCCCCTTTGAAGGAACATTTGGAAAGCCAAATGATGCTTTTGCTTATTACATGCAGAAATATTTGCTTATTGGTATTATCTAGTTGCCTGGGGACCTTTTTTGGCTCCCTCCCAAAATCTGCCAACATGACCATTGTCCTGTTGATCTTCCTTTCAATAGGAAGGCAGAGGAGCGCAGAAAAGCAGTCGGCATTCCTGATGACTGGCTCTGAATGTGCTGGTCTGGATGTGTCTGCATCAGCTGCTGTTCCACAAAGCAGAGAGACTTCTGGAGAGGTCTCTGGCTGGGAGGCTCAGCCACATAATGAGACAGCTAACCTCTACACATTTTTGGAATAGCACATGCTGTGCACGTGCAAAAAGAAAAATCTTCTACCAGTCATATGCTGCACCCATAGATTTCATTCTTTTATTTGCAGCCCGTGATCCACACAGTGAAACATTTCTAGCTGGGAATGGCACGTTGGTAATTTTAAAGGGACAGCTTTAAATTTGGGGTTTTTTTCTTTACACTTTGAGTCAAATGCAGAAATCAAGATTTCCTTGAGCCAAATGACAAACTGATGGAGGAATTTACCAGTTCTTTACAGTTGCAAGGAAAATTCAGTTGACATCTTTCAAGATACTTTCTTAAAATCAATGTTTTACAGTATTAGTTAATTATAAACCTGACCAAGAAGGCAAGCATAGAAGAATAAAGCTCTTCCCCGCACACTTACATGTTGCTAAGTTCAATGGAAACTATTCTATATACAAGTTCTTGTTTTATGTAATATAATATAGGAAGTATCTAAGTTAGACCTTTGAACAAAAATAGATTCCACTGGATTTAAATACCAGTGCCACTCATACCTATGTACTTTGAGATCATGATTGATAGTCCTATGGTTTTTTTCCCTGAAGAAATTTGACATTATAAACTTAAACCCTCACAACTACCAAGATATTAGAAACTTCTGCAGCAAACTTACTTTTTCTGGATTTGCTCATCTTTTATTTCCATAAATGTCTCCAAATCTAATAAATATTTCTGATATTTCAGAACACATCAAAAGGAGTGAAAATCATCCTGTTTTGGGTTCTTTTGATAAGGAATTATTTGATGGGGATTTTGAAAAGATGTCAGGATACCTCAGGTCCTTCCGTAAACAGCAGAGAAATCAATGCTTTAGTCTGCTCCATTGCGAGCTTTTAGCATCAAAGACTGGTATTTCATAGCATCTATTATGTGACTCCCAGCATTAATAAAGCATATGGTAAACATATTTTGACAATGCCAGTGCCAAACTATATCATAAATTATATTTGTGTGGAAAAGCAGCATGTACAATAGGAGAACATGATGAATAAGGTGCCTGTTTTTCTCTGATTTTATAATACTTCTATTTCTCCTAGTACACTTTAATTCTCCATGCAGGCTGTTATGCACGTAAAAAGACTCATATTATTGCTAAGTGACTGCTGGGTTTCTGCCACACCAGCCATATGTACTGACCATGTCATGTGTCTATGAATTGCAGGAGGCTGATGAAGCACTGCTGTGCAATCTGGAGCTGCAGATAGAGTCCCAGTTCCTGCAGGATGACATAAATGCCACAAAGGACAGATATAAGAAGGTAACAGGCTGACTTTGCTGTCTCTTTTAGATCTTCTTCCTAGGGATGTGTTTGAAGATTTGCCCTTTACCTATGATCAGTTCAGTGGCATAAAGCCAACACTGTGTTTTGGTGGGTAAATATAACACTATGTACATTCAGTGAGCACAAAAGCTGTGGTGTGGAGGTCGAGCCCAACAGCTGGATGGTTGTAAGTATTCCTCAAGGTCCAATGTTGCAGTGTCTTGAGTTTGTTGACCTGTTACCGTAATTCAGCTCAACAAGTTGGTCAGGAGGTATTCTATTTCATGCTAAGGATCTATGGCTTTCATCAAATGGAGATTCCAAATTTTCTGTGACAGAACATTCCAGCTAATCAGCAGAAATAAGCCTGTGGTGGCATGATTACACTGCAGCCAACTAAGACATGCAGCACTCTTCTCTTTCTTGGGAGAGCTGTAAGGCTTGGTATCAGGCCACTGTCCCATCTTTGCTGCTTTTGAAAGAGGCAGCTCCCTTTTCTGGACCACATGCAAAGGTATTTGTTGTCCTCATTTTGATAATCTCCCATGACATCACAAATAACAAAACCTTTAATTAAGACAGTGAATTCTACTGTCCTTTAGCCAAATGGCTGTAATATATGCTCAGAATGATGAAACTCTTAGCACACATGCATGAAAAATCAGGTCTAAAACCATATTCTGAAACCAAGTCTGAACATGAAATGAACTGGACTTTTACATGCTGAAAGAAATAAATATCTAAACCTCGGAAGTGCAACACGCTGAAGGGCGAAACTTGCTATGGCATTTTTGTAATGAAAATATTCTTTACTTCACCACAGAACCTTATGGAAATCCAGACCTATGTCAGCGTTTTGCAGCAGATTATCCAGACAACCCCTCGCGTGTCCCCTATAACCACTGGCATCTGTGAGGTAACTATTGCTGTTGGTAAATACATGCTGCTCTAAGTAAGAGAGAGACAGTGTTTACTCCTCAAGCACACTAGATTCTCTAACTCACACTCCAAGGTTGGGTGAAAACTGCAACAGCTATGGGTAAGTAATGAATTCTAAATATGAGAGAAAAAGCTAACTGTAGGTTTTGAAAGCTGAATTGATCAGAAGAAGGGAGATTACAGTAGTCAGCTGTACTGCAACCCATGCATTAGCCCCCAAAATGAGTAGGTCGAAGGTAGTTGAAGTAGTTGTGCTTCTTATCTGAGAAGAAAATGGCATGATCTATAAATATTTACAGAGAGAGTAAATCTTGTCCTGAAGGGGTGAGATGTGAAAAACTGTAAATCAAATAAATTGCTACAGACTAGATGAAAACTTGTAATTCCTATTGATATGAGTGGCTATGCCAAGAATGTTTATTAATTGGAAGAAGATATGGACAACCTAATCTACAGCATCTGACTCCAGCTGTACTCCTGCAGTCCTGCCATCTGACAATTTTTTATTCTTAAAGCTATGCCACAGGGGGTTTTCTTGAGTTTCAATACTCATCTTTTTATTTGTCCTTTGTCATTTTCTATTTGTCTTTACAGTTTACTTCCAGTAGTAGAATTTCTTCAGGTTCTTCTAAAAAGAGTAAAACATAATTTTCTGTACAAATGTTATCTTCCAACCAGGAAAAACTGATAGCAGAGAGGAGGATCCCTGTTCTGCAGAGCCAGCTGGAGGAATACAAGAGCATCCTCTGCCAGCTACAGGCACAGAAATACAAACTGCAGACAGAGGTATTGCAATAATTAGCCATAAGCACAACTATAATGCTCATGAGCTTTGCTCTTTTTACAGGCACAGGGTCTTGTGAATTTGATTGACTTGGATGCTTGGAGACATGCTTTCATTTTATTTTCCACCTTTTTTTTTCAGCTGTTCTACTCCCTTTCTCTCAGCGGTCCAAATCATTAGGTTTAGATGACCAGGGAGGCCTGTAGGTGTTATAGCCACAATGAAGCTGTCCTAGACTGTTGAGGTAAAGGGAGAAGGTTTCCATTTTGTAACTGAATTCCTGCAAGATGGTCANTCCCAGTTCCTGCAGGATGACATAAATGCCACAAAGGACAGATATAAGAAGGTAACAGGCTGACTTTGCTCCTTTAGATCTTCCTCCTATGGATGTGTTTGAAGATTTGCCCTTTACCTATGATCAGTTCAGTGGCATAAAGCCAACACTGTGTTTTGGTGGGTAAATATAACACTATGTACATTCAGTGAGCACAAAAGCTGTGGTGTGGAGGTCGAGCCCAACAGCTGGATGGTTGTAAGTATTCCTCAAGGTCCAATGTTGCAGTGTCTTGAGTTTGTTGACCTGTTACCGTAATTCAGCTCAACAAGTTGGTCAGGAGGTATTCTATTTCATGCTAAGGATCTATGGCTTTCATCAAATGGAGATTCCAAATTTTCTGTGACAGAACATTCCAGCTAATCAGCAGAAATAAGCCTGTGGTGGCATGATTACACTGCAGCCAACTAAGACATGCAGCACTCTTCTCTTTCTTGGGAGAGCTGTAAGGCTTGGTATCAGGCCACTGTCCCATCTTTGCTGCTTTTGAAAGAGGCAGCTCCCTTTTTTGGACCACATGCAAAGGTATTTGTTGTCCTCATTTTGATAATCTCCCATGACATCACAAATAACAAAACCTTTAATTAAGACAGTGAATTCTACTGTCCTTTAGCCAAATGGCTGTAATATATGCTCAGAATGATGAAACTCTTAGCACACATGCATGAAAAATCAGGTCTAAAACCATATTCTGAAACCAAGTCTGAACATGAAATGAACTGGACTTTTACATGCTGAAAGAAATAGATATCTAAACCTCAGAAGTGGAGCACGCTGAAGGGCGAAACTTGCTATGGCATTTTTGTAATGAAAATATTCTTTACTTCACCACAGAACCTTATGGAAATCCAGACCTATGTCAGCGTTTTGCAGCAGATTATCCAGACAACCCCTCGCGTGTCCCCTATAACCACTGGCATCTGTGAGGTAACTATTGCTGTTGGTAAATACATGCTGCTCTAAGTAAGAGAGAGACAGTGTTTACTCCTCAAGCACACTAGATTCTCTAACTCACACTCCAAGGTTGGGTGAAAACTGCAACAGCTATGGGTAAGTAATGAATTCTAAATATGAGAGAAAAAGCTAACTGTAGGTTTTGAAAGCTGAATTGATCAGAAGAAGGGAGATTACAGTAGTCAGCTGTACTGCAACCCATGCATTAGCCCCCAAAATGAGTAGGTCGAAGGTAGTTGAAGTAGTTGTGCTTCTTATCTGAGAAGAAAATGGCATGATCTATAAATATTTACAGAGAGAGTAAATCTTGTCCTGAAGGGGTGAGATGTGAAAAACTGTAAATCAAATAAATTGCTACAGACTAGATGAAAACTTGTAATTCCTATTGATATGAGTGGCTATGCCAAGAATGTTTATTAATTGGAAGAAGATATGGACAGCCTAATCTACAGCATCTGACTCCAGCTGTACTCCTGCAGTCCTGCCATCTGACAATTTTTTATTCTTAAAGCTATGCCACAGGGGGGTTTCTTGAGTTTCAATACCCATCTTTTTATTTGTCCTTTGTCATTTTCTATTTGTCTTTACAGTTTACTTCCAGTAGTAGAATTTCTTCAGGTTCTTCTAAAAAGAGTAAAACATAATTTTCTGTACAAATGTTATCTTCCAACCAGGAAAAACTGATAGCAGAGAGGAGGATCCCTGTTCTGCAGAGCCAGCTGGAGGAATACAAGAGCATCCTCTGCCAGCTACAGGCACAGAAATACAAACTGCAGACAGAGGTATTGCAATAATTAGCCATAATCACAACTATAATGCTCATGAGCTTTGCTCTTTTTACAGGCACAGGGTCTTGTGAATTTGATTGACTTGGATGCTTGGAGACATGCTCTCATTTTATTTTCCACCTTTTTTTTTTCAGCTTTTTTACTCCCTTTCTCTCAGTGGTCCAAATCATTAGGTTTAGATGACCAGGGAGGCCTGTAGGTGTTATAGCCACAATGAAGCTGTCATAGACTGTTGAGGTAAAGGGAGAAGGTTTCCATTTTGTAACTGAATTCCTGCAAGATGGTCAGCAGGATGTCATGGATTGAAAAGTCACACGGCTGGTCTTGCTTGCTTGCTGAACAAAGGTTGGAAATTGGCTGCATGAAAAATGATGGGAGAACCTTAGTGTTCTGCCCAGCCCTTCCTACCAGTGCCACATCCAATGCTGATGTTGCTGTGAGAAGGATCAGACAGACTTGGGCAAAGCTTTGGTTGAGCACCAAACACACCTATTTTTTCCAATTCCCAGTTTGCAGAAAATGGCTGGCTGTGAATTTCACTTGCTGTTCCTCCCCATTTCCCAGCCAAACCTGCTGTAAATCAACCTTCATCCTACAACCAATGTCTCCAAGTGAGCATGTATTGCAAGGATGAGGATGGCAGGAGATGGAGGAGTGGCTAAAGGTGAATAGAAAGCAGACCTGGATAACTGCCAATAGCAGATCTAACTCCATGCAGCAGAGTGAATGTTCCTTAGTGGATAGGAATGGAGAACGGCCACGTTATGCTCCCCAAATACAGCTTCCTTTGTGCCTTGAGTTGTCCATCTAGTGTGAGTGAAGTGCTATACTGCCATAAAACACCTTTTGGTGGAATTTTGGACTCTTCTGTACAGTCAGAGCAGCAGCTTGTAACTCCCTGAGTGTAACTTCTCTCACTAGGGTACTCAGGGACAGTGCACTCCCAGGTATTTTCCTTGGTCTCCTTCTTGTCTGATGCTTTGATGGAAAGGACAGATGTGCTCTAGGAAGGGCAAGAATCATTATAGTGACAAGTGTGATAATGAATCAATACAGAAAAAAAAGAGGAGAAAATCAATTTTTTTTTTCTGGCAGATGGAGAGAGGAAATAATTGTGCTGCTTTCAAAATGGAACCTTCATTTCCCATTTAAAGTTTACTATTACATCCATTTTCACACCTTGACATTAAAAGAATGAAATAAATTTATGATTGGAGGCTGATGACATGGTTACTTGTGAAAGCTGGAGCTCATGACTGAGGTGACTTGGAACCCCTTTGCTTTTCTATTCCTGGACTTAATAACCATGTCAACAAGAAGTTATTGAGTCCACCTCATCAGCACTGGACACTAAAGGGGCCTGTGGGGTCTTGGTCCATGGGTACACTGCAATATAACCAAACTAATACCAAGGGATTTAGCTTCTAAATTTAGGTTCTGAGAAGACTTTTCAAAATCTTGCCTGTAACATATAGAAATAAATCAATTATTAAAGAATCCATTAGTCAGTTTTCACCCCGTTATCTTTTTGTGGGTGCATCTCTTTAAAAGCTGTTTGAAAAGGGGGAAAAGAAATCCCAAGTGATAAAAGAAATAGCATAAATAGCAAAAAGTGGCAGAAGAAAGTGAGGGCAGAATTACACTGCCAAATATCCCATCTGTAACTCCCACCCCTTGGTTTTGCAAGGGACTCATCGCCACCTCCTGGTTAATGCATACTGAAATGACTGGCGTAGACTTACCACACAGCAGTTATTTTTACCGTTAAAGTAAAAAAGCTGAGGAACTGATTTCAAAAGGAAGCTTTTAGTTTAAAAAAGACCCTTTCTTAACCTACTGTTCTTGGTCTGTGGACCAAAGAGGAGGAGAAACACGTTTTCCTCAGGCTTGTTTTCCAAATTAAGCATTTTTGCTTTCCTCAGAAGACGCTACCTGCTGTGTCGAGGCATTCCATGGTGAGCTGTGGGCCACCCATTGAGACACCAGCCAGCTTCACATGTGTGGGGAAGGAGATATCACACAGCTGTTACCCCTGTTCATGCTGATCTTGTCAGGATTATTATGGAACAGAAGTCCTGGGATAGATAAGGAAGGGAGCGGGGGAACATTGATTTTGAATAAAAAACCACAACTGCTGTTGTGTTTCAGCAGTGCAGCCTCACACATCATAATAAAACATGTCTTGCCTTTAATTACCCTGAAATACAGAGATTCTGAATGCTTCAGAGCTGCTTATTTCACCCACCAATTTTGTTTACCAGACAACCATGCTGGAGCAAGCGATTAAAAACACGCAGGAGAGTTATGACGATGAAATTCAGCTTTACAATGAGCAGATTGAAAACCTTAGGAAGGGCATTGAGGAGGCTGAGAAGACCTTGGAGAAGTACACAACCGACTGCCGCCAGCTAGTGATCTACCAGCAGTCCCTGGAGAATGAGCTGGAACGGTACAAGCGTATCATCGAGAATGAGGAGAGCCGGTAAGGCTAGATTTCTGGACTCTCCCAAAGGGGCCAGTGATCTCTTTTGTCTCCTTTCAAAACTGTGTGTTTAAAGGCACTTGATCTACCCAAGGCCATGGCCATTTCACACCTTGTGCTTGTAGATTTCCAGGGACAGGAATCTAAATAGAAACATCTGGTCAGGCCTCTTCCAAGGAAAGGGTCAGAGCCATTTTAAATTTCTCTTTGCCGTACAGTCCCCTTTCCATATACTGTCCTGACACCAGTCCAGAGAGGTCAGAAGTGTACAGAAGCAATTTCAACGCCCTTTCCACAGTATAGGTGTTAGCAAAGTTTCCTGGGGTGTTACAAGGAGGTTGATCTCACAGGGCTCAGACAGGCCAAACCACTCATCCCAGAAAACCAGTTTTTCAGGCAAGAAGGAAAAAAGTGTAGACAAGAAATTTGCAGGAATTTGAGTTGTATTTAAACCTACAGAGGAGCACTGGCTCCCTCTAATGTCGACCATCAGCCTCAGACGAGAAAAGGAGCTGGATTTTCACAGCAGCACCCAGTGCCACCTATGCAGGCAGATGCAGCAGGGCCAGATTCCTGAGCACCCAAGCTGCTGCTCTGGGTTGTCCAGAAGATGCAGGGGAAGGACACTCAGTATCATGTATGGGGAGCAGTTATTTCATCAAATTTCAGCATCTCATTTTGGACACTGCATTCTGGTCAGGAGTATACAATCAGGGTAATTCTCTCTACACACAAAAAATAAAAAATGTATATCTACATCTACACAGTGTATATATTCTTCCTAGAGACTAAAATATCTCAGGTTCTAGCAGAGCAGAGTGGAAAGGCCACATATATAGTAATGGCTTTGCATATAGGCCAGCCTCTCGGTTTTAATTTTTAACCCTTAATATCTTTGACTCCTCAAATATTTCCCAAGGAAGACTGCTCAGTTTTCTTCTTGCCCTTCTGAAGTCAGGCATGTTCAGGTAATGTTGTAATGGCTACCAAATTACGTATTTTACCAGCCAGCATTTACAGCTCTTGTTGGCATCCGCTAGGCATGGATTGACTATTTGCCCCTCAAGAAATCTCCCGATCCTTTTGCAGTGCTGTGCTAAATTACAAACCTATAGCTTTAATTACTGGTGTACCTCACCTTATGGAGCATCCCACATCTCCTGCTGGTGGAAACCAGCCTCACTCCCGTGAAGGGGATGTGGCTGTGTTGCTTTTCCCCAGAGAAGAAACAGACTCCCATCATTCTCTTTGACTCCCCACCATAGAGAAGTACATTTCTTTAACATCCATGCTTCATTTCGCACAATTTCACTTGCTCTTGATGGAAATGAAGGGGAGAGCTCTGACCAATGCGCGTCTTCTCCGGCAGGTTAAACTCTGCTATAGCAGGAACGCCAGTCACACTCTTCACGCAGATCTATAGACCTGTCCAGCCTCAAGCTTCGAGGGGAAGAGGTAAACCTGTGACATGTCTTCCTGTGTCTGTCAAGAGCAGCATCACTGTTATTTTAAGATGGTTTTCCTTTTATCTTCCACAAGAACACCAGCTGTGACAGCCTCACTCCAGGCTTGTTAAGTAAAGGCAGCTGTTCCAGTTTACTTCAGCTGGCATTGGGACAAGCTGTCAGAGGCCAAAACTACAAGAAATTGAGTTTCTTTGCTTATTTTTACAATTTATAATTTAAACTAATCAATAGAGAAAAGTCAGAAGGCACCTGAAATTATGGAAAGAGCTGGGTGTTTTGTGCTAAGTTGTTGCAAGTCATTGGTCCTCACCTCAGTTGTGTGCAAAGAGCATCAGGACATGCTGAGTGTTGTAGGGAGGCAGAGGGCACTTTTGAGGGCTTTTTAATGTGCCATAGCCTGGTATCCTCTGAATGGTGTTTCCTCCATATTTTATGATTGCTTGTTAGAATTAGGATGTTTGTAAACCTGGTGTCAAGGAAATGGCCAGGCTTAAAATAGTGAGGCTGCTCTTAACAAAGAGGGGAGTTGGTTTATAGAATGATGCTGTAGGTACTAACGTATTGATTGACCTATTATAGCTTAAATCCAAGGCTTGCTATGTTTTACTAACAACAAACTGCCCTTAGAACAGAAATAAACTGTCAATTGAGAATCTTTTTTGAGTGCAGCTGTAGTTTTCCTAACTGTTCTGTGAAGAGTAGCAGTTTTATATGAAATGGGTCCATAATGCCTGAGGCCAAATCTTCAGCAGCTGTAAATAACTTCTGTCCTGCAAAGTGTTGTTTTATACCTGCTGAGAATTCGACCTATCTCTAATCACACCTGCAAGGTGAACAGGTCATTTTATGTGCATTACTGAACCTGGGACCAAACAGCTGCCTGCGGGAAAGCATATTGTTATCTGTAGCCCCTCATTCCCGTAATTCCCAGTGCCAGCACCTCTCTCCTCTGCTCTAGCTGTTCATGCCATGGAAATCAGTAGCCTGCCCATGCTCCCGCTGCTGGGCTGCCATGGGCTTTGTGGTTACTGACTGCTGGGGAAATCAGAAACACAGTCTGCAGGCAGCGCCTCCCTCTGCGCAGGTCTACAGTCCAGTTTCAGTGTTCAAGGGATGCCAAAGTGTTGCCCCTCACCACTGTACCACTGGCTGGGTGAATGCTTAGCCCTGTGCCCACCGGCTGCTCATACTCCCTGCATCTGCCTTTTTTCAAAATTGCCATGATAGGAAGTGTCTGGCTCACTCTTAGCCCACCTGGGACACAAAGGTGAGACATCCCCTGAATAAGCCCGTCTTCAGAAGCACTGGGAGAGCTCGTGACAACACTCACTTTTCCTGTCAGGCCTGGACCACTAACCCAGAAAACCTGCATTCAGTAGGTTGGTTTTAAATAGGGGTTTTTAAGGGCTTCCTGCACCCAAACAGAAATTGTAAAAGCCAGATAAGCTGTTTCCACTTGGTTGCACTGCCAGGCTGTGCCTCTAACTTTAGGCTCCTGCCTTCTGTCTCTGTCTTAGGAGATGAGGTTTCTTGTCTGTTTAACAGTGCCAAAGCCTGTCACCATGCCTGGGAGGAAGGTACAGACCCTGACTGAACTCTCCTGCTGAGCATTAATGCAGGCCTGATAGGTGAACATTTTGTGCAACTGCCTCTCTTGCATGCAGTTGTCCTGTCCTCACATTTTGGATGGCAGTGGTGACCTCAGGTGAAAAATGGCTACTTGGCTAATGGACCCATGATAGAGAAGAAGCTGCTTAACGTGCTGACGGAAGCTGTGCTCATGTTTACTGCTGTATTCAGCTTTCCACATACAACAGTGAGGGAGAAATGCATTTGCAGTGACTGTGTTTAGCACTGTTTGTTTGTTTTGTTTCAATTTTTCCCTAGATATCACCCAGGCCATGCAAGACATTGCCAGTGTAAAGGCCAGACAAAAAGCTTTGACAAAGAAAATTGCCAGGAAAAAGGAGCTGATGTCTAAAGACATAACTGATGGTCTCTCACCTGAAAGAATGTACGAAAGAACTCTGGAAGGTTTTGACCAAGATCAGCTGGAGTTTAGGCACGAAGGCTCAGTCACACGTGAGCCTGAGCAGGAAGGTTTAGAACTTGATGAAAAAGAAATGGGTCCAGAGGACGTACCTGATGGAGCCAAGATAAGTAAAGCCTTTGATAAATTATGTAACATTGTGAGGGAGAAAATAAGAGTCTACAAGAGACCAGAGACTAAACCTGATGCCCAACCCAAAGGGCGTTATGTACTGGTAACAGGGGAGGAACGCTATGAAGAACCTTGCATCTTGGCCCCCTCTATCCCGTCTGGGGCAGGGATCACAGTTTCCAACAGCAATGGGAAGGTGATGAATGGAGGTGAAGTGGAGCCAATACCAGAGCTGCCAGAACCTGCTGAACCATCAGAAAAAGAGAAAGGGGATATCTGTGAAAGGAGGGAAGAGTATGAACTTGAAGATAAACAGAAAGAAGAGAAAGAATACATGCTTGAATGGGACAAAAAAGCAAGAGGAAAAATTGAGCAAATCACAAGATATCCAGACATCTCTGAGCCTGAGAAAGTTCCTTCTCCTGGTCTGATAAGCCCGACAGAGCCAGGAGTCCTTCGAGAAGAATATGAACGAGAAGATAAGCAGGGTCTTCTGTTCAGGGAAACAGGCTTGCCTGGGTCCATGAGTTATGAGAAGGTGGAGGTGGTGGAGTCAATTGAGAAGTTCTCGGATGACAGAATACAGACTTATGAGGAGACAGCAATGATAGTGGAGACAATGATAGAGAAAACAAGTAAGAAGAAACCAGGTGACAAAGGCTCTTAACTGACACACACAACCCCTTGATAGTCAATGTGTCTGGCATAGTTATTAAATGACTGTTTTTCTTTTTCCTGACCAGATGATACAGTAGTGAGATTTTTGCTGTTTGGTATGGAACAGATTGATACCTTGATGGCAATTCTGTCTGATGTAGGCTCTCCTTTGGTGCAATGACTGTTAGAATGCTCCAGGACAACAAGTAATAGGCACATCCTATACAACTGATTTTCATGATTAGGACAAGTTAAAAGTAATTATTATTACAGAACTGCCTGGCTTTCCACAGTATCCGGGACAAATTTGTGTATGCCTCTACTGCTCCTATAGCTGCCATATGATTCCCCATCTCTCAGGCAGCTGCAAAT
Organism: Piaya cayana; assembly: GCA_013389865.1. Taxonomy (NCBI): domain Eukaryota; kingdom Metazoa; phylum Chordata; class Aves; order Cuculiformes; family Coccyzidae; genus Piaya; species Piaya cayana. The sequence goes on along the minus strand of WAAB01018478.1, from coordinate 60,932 downwards.
GTTAATGTGTAACACAGGTTCATTTAATAAAAGTTTTGCCTTCTACCAAATATCTCTACTTAGGGTTTGTGTTGCCTTTACCATGACTCATAGTCCCTACTAGTAAATGCCAGCTGACTAGATGTGCAGTATTCCCAGAGGAAGGGCTTCTACATCTTGTTCACTTACAGTCTTTAAATTCAGATAAGCTTAGCAACCCCTTCTTTTTTGATCCAAAGACTAATTCTCTGTCTTTGAAATAAGCTCTTACTGCATATCTCCTCAGAATAAAATTTGAAATTCCATCAAAGACAGGTGGGATAACCTTTCTAGAGGATACTAGGGGTGGTATTTGTCCTTCACCTACACAGCTAAGGTATTTACAAATGCCAGCAAGCTTTTGAGCAGACTGCAACCAACTCAAAAGACTGTGGTTTTGTATTTTCTTGTTAAGTATTTCCTCAGGCTGTAGTGTTTCACAGAGTTCACTATGTGATCCTGTCACAGTCCAGGCACCTGCAGTCCCATGGAGCTGCTGGAAGAACAAGTGGTGCTTTCCCCATACCTGAGGAGGCAAAAAATGCAACACATCTGCGAAAGCCTCATGAAGTTTGAAAACTTTGACTCAGAAGAAAAAAGAACTCATTCCCTTGTGTAGTGCCAAAGTGCTGATGCGTCATTTGCATCTCAGCTTCTCTTCAGGCACAAAAGTAAAGGCTGAAGGCTACTTGAGCTGACGAGCCTGAGCTTCAGGACTACCTTCTTACATCACTGAAGATTTTCCTTTGGTATTTTGTTAGGGTTTTTTTTCTTTAGTGAGTTCTAATGCAGGTGTAACATCTAATCTGTTGCAACTATTATGACTGGTAAAGTGGCGCCTTCTTCTTGCAAACAGGGACACACAACCCGCTTAGTCACACTTCTTTTATTCAGGATTTTTTTTTTTGTCAACGTTGTTTTATTGAAATGCTCTGAGAGTATAAGACACACGTGGCTTACTGGGGTGTGCGCTGTTTTTCAGTTTAATTTATTAACAGTGTAAATAACTTCAGGGAAGGAATTTATTAATGAATATGCAGGCATCAGTCTGGCTCACTGGGAACAACTGCTCAGAATAACTGCTGGTGAAGGATGGTTTTGACTACTGCAAGTGGAAAAAGGAAAACAATCTCCCTCCTCCCTCCCCAAACCAAAAGCAAACACTGACTATCCCCTACAATTCTTCCTCCTCCAAAAACCCACCCCACCCTGCAGCAACAGGCAGTCTGACTAATAGATCTGTCTCAAAATAGGGTGTAGGTGTAAACTGGTTCAGGCAGTACCCAGACAGACCTGGGTATTAAGCACATGCATGTGCGCACACACCCACACCCACCTACCCACCCACCCACCTGATTTCACTGCAATACAGAGAACTTAATGTTCAGAATACAAAAAGTCTTTGTCAATGGCAAGGAGGTAATCCTTTAGGAGAGCCTATTGTGCTATGGTGTCACCACTTGTCACTGCTGATATAAAAAAATGTGTTTTTCTGCTCCTCTACTCCTCATCAACCTTGTTCACCTGCCTGGCAGTATAAACATAGCTCCTAAAGCAAGTTTGGTGGCACTTATTGCTGAAGAAATCATGTTCCACATTGCATAAGCAGCAGTCTGAGGTACAAGACTTAGAATCATAGAATCATAGAATCATTAGGGTTGGAAGGGACCTCAAATATCATCTAGTTCCAACCCCTCTGCCATGGGCAGAGACATCCCATTAGATCATGTTACACAAGGCCCCATCCAACCCGGCCTTGAACACCTCAAGAGATGAGACATCCACAGCTTTCCTTGGCAACCTGTCCCAGTGTCTCACCGCTGTCATGGAGAAGAAATTCTTCCTTACATCTAGTCTTATTCTGCCCTTCTCCAGCTTATACCCATTCCCCCTTGTCCTATCACCACAAGCTTTTAGGAATAGTCCCTCCACAGCTTTCTTATAGGCTCCTTTCAGGTACTGGAAGGTCACTTGAACCAACTTGAACCAAGCTCATCCTGAGCTGCACCACAAACACCACCAGCAGCAGAAGTCAAGGAACATAAGGAAGTAAGACCTAAATTCTGCTACAGTCTCTGACCTGCCTTCCACAAACATGGCAGTAGCTGCAGGACACCAGGCATCTTTCTGAAAAGGTCCATGAAAATTTATAGAAAAAAAACCCACTAGTGTTCTGTTGTTCATAACGACAGTGCTGAAAGGTATGATTTATCAGTTAGCCTATGCTTTAAATGCAGATTCTCAGAGAAGGGTTTAAATGGTGATACTAAAGTGTCATTGTGAAATACTTGCAAGTATCTATTCAGCATGACCTGTATTTGGGACTATAGGAACATTCTCACCTCTGCAGCAATCAGAACTGTATTAGAAGGTTCCCTGACATCTCTTATTGCTGCAGACATAGTAAGAAATTATACAATGAAATGTAACATGTGCCATGAGAACATGTGAACTAAATGTACCCAGAAGTGTTGGTGGGAGGCAGGAAGGAAAAGGAAACTAGAGAGGGGGGTTTTTTGTGGATCAAAGTGCTCCAAACAGCAGAGGAGAAAAAAAACAACTATCTGATGTAGCACTTCCATGGGGGCAGAACTGCTCTTGAAATGCAATACAAAAATGTCACCATCTCTCTTGCCAGGCTTCCCATTCCCACTGAGGGCAGCAGGTCAGCACCCACATCACTGCAGGCCTCTGCAGAGCTGCCCTTAGACCCAAGGGGTTTGAACCCAATGCCCAAGGCTTTTCCTAGCCTGCAGCCTTAATCTTTTATGCCCCACCACATTACAGAGTTAATGTAAAGTCTGTTAGACTTCATTCTTCTGGAGAATCATGTTTATCTTCTCAGTAACCACCATACGTGGGATACAAACTTTCTTATCAGTAGAAAAAGCAGAAGCATAGAAAGTCATCCCACTTACAGCAACATATTACCTCCCATGTACATTCGGATAGCAATGATGATAGGACCTGCCAGTTTGCAACAGCTCTTTATTTTACCCATATTATAAAACATCATCACAGGGCTTTAGTTAAACAGTGTTCACCTGTTTCAAATCATGAGCTTCAAATTCCCCTTTATTATAAATACTAACAAATTAACTTTATTTTCCATCAGCAATACCATAAAAACTTAGTCTAACTGGACATATTTTTCAGCAATCCCCTGATGCAAAAATCCTGAAGTATATGAAGTAGATCTCTATATTGTATATACACTTAGCTTTATATATACTTATATCAAAACTCATCATTTCTGTATATCACTTATTAGAGTGATCTTTCACTTAATAAATTATGTCAGCATTATGAAAATATGAACAACCATCTAGTTATTTTGCTGCTTTATAAGATATTTAATGATTGAACAGAGAACTGCAAAATTACATGAATTAAATAGGAAGTCATGTACACATTCCTTTAGGTTTTCCACATGGACGTACTCAAAAACTTTTTCCACACTTTAGAAGTCCTTCAAAAGCTTCTGGTTACCTTTTTCTTTGAACACATACACACAAGAAGTTATGATGTGTGTATCTGTATTATATATTACATACCATATGTAATTCTATGTATATTTATAAGCAAATATATGTAACATACTCTGAATATACATATTGTATGTAATATATATATACATACAGCGAGATACCACAGGTGTGTCATATGCAATTAGACATACAATTGTATGCATAAATATATATATATGGTAAATTCTTCCCTCTGATATGCATATAGTACTCTTTCTGAGAACTGGGATTTCCTTCCAAGGAAATCTACTACTGCCAGCATAATCTTTTCACTTTCAAACAAAGACATGAGCAAACCTGTCCCCATCCCATCTAACTTCAGTGAGTTTTTGCTCATGCCTCGTGAACTCCAGTCCATGCTTTGAAATGGGCCCCTCTCGTCCTGGGGTTCAGTTTTAAATCACCAAATTAAGCACAGTTGACAATGTATTTGAACAAATAAGTAAGAGCACTTCAGAAACAAAAATCACATGGAGCCCAATTCTTCTCCTGTCAAGACTTGTATCCAAGTGTGACTTGACTGTCCAAAGGGACTGCTGCACGCAACGAGGAACCTGTGAGTAGTGTGAGGCTGCTTGTCTTGGTTTTAGAGTGTAATTCACATAGACTTTAAGTAGGCTGAGCTGTTTATTTTGCACATGGATTTGTAAAGGAAAGACCATCTTTTATGGAAAGATAAAAGCTGGATATTCACTAGAAATAATATCATAGACTATACATTCTTAAGTGAAATGTGTGCACCATATAACCTTTAGCTTACATTTTTAATTTGTTAAATATTTACTTACTGAATGTGTTTCTGCTACTATGCACCTGATTAACGAGGACAACTTTTATTAAAATGTTTTAGATTAATACTCTGCGTATTAAAAATACGTAATAAAATTCTGAAGCTAGTCAATGCTAAAAAGTAGATCTTGGATCCTGCAAAGATCTCAAGCACCTGCTTAAAATTAGAATTTGAGTAGGTCCACTGACGGCCTTTACTGTAAGTGCCTAAATATTTGCAGAATCAAGATCCTTTATTATTCAAAGATTAAATTTGGGTTCTCACACCTGAGAACATGGAGTGGTTAATACCATGAGTAATCCCTGCTGAGAGGGATGTTAAGTTTTGTGGCAATAGCCAGAGCAGACTCCAAGGGTGGAACAAACTGACTTTACTCATGTATGAAAATAGCAAAGAGCAACAATTACCAACAAATCATCCCAAAACACTACATCTCATCTCCCAGAAAGGCTATCTTTGCATTGCATATAAATAACGTAGGCATATTTCTTTCTTTAAATATATTAGTAAAACATAAAAAATAACCATTCTCTATTTTTAAAACTGAAATTTGAATTAAAAAAAATGCGTTGGGACTGAAACTGTGTACTTTAAATTTCTCCCACAGCAATCTACTGACAGCCAGGTTGTAAACCCCAGAAAACAGGGGTCTGTGGTTGGAAGTGCTGACGCAGCCTCATCTTGCACCGCTGTAGTACATCTCAGTATAGAGACACACAGATGCAGTTTTGCACACAGGTTGCCAGAAACTCCACAGCCCTATGTGCTCATTCTGCTGTAAGATGGTGAATTGATTTAAACTGCCAAAAGAAATCCCTAACCAAAACAAAACCTGTAAACTTGTGCTTCTAGAATGCCCTGACCTTGTTTGCAAAGCACTTCCCCTCGTCACCCAGCTTTGACATCACCTTGTCTTCCTCACTGCATGCTGGTTGACCCACTCTGGCTGAAGTGTTAGCATGAATATATTAAAGAAAACTCTCAAAAGAACTGTATTTCTGCAAACTGGATTGATAAATTTTCTTTCATGTCTGGGTTATTTCTTTATGTAGGGTTTAGTGCTACTTTGGTTGAATACAATGGGGAAAGTCCCATTGAAATCAATGATGTAATAGTAGCTGTTAGATGTTCAAAGACCTTTCCAGCCAACCTCTTTGTGATTCCCTCTCTCACAGTAATTTTTAAACATTTACCCGTTATCACCAACTGCCAATATTAAAACTGACTCTTTTTTTTAAACACAAACAACATTTACCACAAAAATATGAAATGAGAATCCATCAACTTGTTTTCAGGCTATTACGTATTTGTATGACACAAAAGAAAAATAATTTACAGTCACAAACTGTACAAAGTATTTGGTGGGGACAGTATATTTGTGGTTTAGAGTAAAAAAAGGATTGCTTCAGTGGTAATTAAAATAATTATTGACAAGGTATAAGACTTTAAAATCAAGAAGATGCGATAATTTGGCTACAGAGACAATCATTGTAATATGTCTAACACAGAAGTTTGGATAGTAGAAAGGTGAGTAGAGGGATCTAGGGAAGGAAAGACACTGTCATGCAGAACAGCACTAGTTCTTGCTCAATATACTCTTCAGGCTTCTCTCCACTGCTTCATCTAATTCTTCCTCCAGTTCTTCCTTCTTGGACATGGCCAGTTTGGACTGATAATCTTTGACTATTTGGTCTATATACGGTGCGCTCTGAGTTCCGTGCAACATCAGTGTCCACTCCTTCAGCACGCCCCGCTGTGGCTGACTGCCAACAAACCCAATTTCTAGAGACCAGGTGCCTCGGGGATCTTCTCCCCAAGTATGTGTGGTCATGAAAGGCCATTTGTCAAAACCCACCTTGGAGTCATCATCCCTTGGGCGCCGGCTCAGTAAAATAGACTTTGTTCCCATTGGTGAGGTCATGTTGATGTTGAGGTCTCCTCGCCTAGTGGAATTCACAGTTATTACTGCTTGGACATGTTCTAGGTATCGGACAAAATTTTCCTTCCCCTCACAAGCATCAGTTGTAAGTGTGAGGACTAGCTTGCCACTTGGTGGTATCTTTCTGCAGATCAAAAGATAATTAAGGAAATTAAAAGGATATACACAGCATGACATGGCTCAAGCTAAAGCTACTGGTTTTTGGTGCCTCACAGAAAAATCCATACTGTTTTCCTTATTAATGTGGAAGATGAAGGAAAAAATTGTAGCAAACTTAGATGGAAAGAGAACATTCTCTTTTTAGAAAGTGGTATCAAAACCTTAATTTGAAAATACATTATGAAATGTACACCTACACAAAGAGAAGAAATACAATTAAGACATACATAGTGCTATTTAAGAAATATTCACATATATTTAACAGCTGAGTTTACTTATTACTACTATATTGGGTAACTGTATAATGATGTGAGAAGAAAAGTAAGCAGTCGGTTGTGTCAGACGGTAACCTTAAGAGACCTCAGTAAATGTCTGTCTGGAGTCAGAGAAGCCAGTTGCACAGTATTTCAGTGCAGTCACATTCAAGCCTACATCCTCATTCTGATTTGGAAACCAGCACAAACTTGGGGTCCCAGTTTCAATTCATTCAGAAAGTATTTTTTCCATGAAAAATGCTATCCTTGAACTGCTCCAGTACAGGAGCATGCACACACATAGAGGAAAGAAGTCGCACTTGTTTAATGAGTTGTCCAAGTGCTACACTTTGAAGTCATGAGTTTGTTTGTTCTTATAATTCAATCTTTATGAAGGGAAACTCACAATTAACTGGTGGATATCTGTCCCTTGAGGGTGGAATATTAAAAAGTATTATCAGAAAGTCAGACCCACAGATGTAACACAGGCTCAGTCCTGCTACACTTATTTTGCTAGGACTCTGTCCCTATTATCAGTGCACAGGGCTCCTTTCCTGAAGTAAGTTGGACAACTGAGGATGCAACACCTGGAAGTTAGTGGACAGGAAAAGAAAATAACTTCATATCTGGGCCATACGGTCATTCACAGCTCTCAATGGTCTTGCCAACATTTGTAAACAGGATGAATTACGCACCAAAGCACCATTATGTGGTGGTTGCTCCCCTTGTGGCTGAGGAAACCTGGGACGCAGTGGTGTTTCCACAGTGTGCTCCAAAGCCACTAGGAAAAGAGGAGAGTGCACTGCTGGAGAGCAAGGTGTATTGATGCTTCCCCAGCTCTTTCAGAGGAAGCTGAAGGCCACTGTGTTCCATGCAGTCTTGCATGTGATCTCAACGTAGGCCCAAAGGCACTGGTACCTGGCTTGGGAGCAGCACCTTGCCAGCAGCTAAGTGTCTGATGGGCACCCTGATGAGTACCCCTTGGGGTCAGACTGCAGTTGGTAATTACCAGCTGCCTCAGAAACCAGCTGGTAGCGTAAATAAAATTCTCTGCATCTTCACCATCAGCATGCCATGAGCAGTATGACATTTTCCTCTATATAGAAGAAATACTTGGAAGACAAGAATTACTGCAAACATTAAAAAAGGGGGTAAAGCACAAAAGACTCCAGACAACCTGTCATTACCTCTTTTCCGTGATCTAGGTTTTGCAGTAAAATAAGAGAGAGAATCCCTTTTAAAAGGCATTGACCACACTGTGGTAATTAATAACTTCTTTTCAAAAGAGATCAGTACCAGACTTTTCCTTTTGCTAATGAAATAGTGTGTTCTTCAGAGACCAGTGAAAGGGTTTCATTCAAACCTAGCCTCCAGGAATGCTCCTCTTCTTCAGATGAGCTCCAGGTATTACAGCCTATTACATCATTAATTGGCTCAGGCCAGTCTCTGTCCCCTTTTCATAAAGTATTGCCTTCTTGGGAGTACTTGCAGAGTAAAAAGACATCCAAGCCCAGGTCCCCAAGGCATTTAACACTTACCTTAAACTGAAAAACTTGTGTTGTTGTGAATCTTACACATTCCCTGGAGCAAAACTGGTATAACATAAACATTGTATAGCTAAAATATTTGAACATATAATACCCTTGAGATTTATATTGTGTGCCAAAATACAAGGAATATGCAGTATATGTCAGCCAGAGGTAAAGGATCATAACTGCACAGTTGCCACATGCTTGTAATTTCTCTGCACAGGCAGTATCATCCTCAAAGCAATCTGAATTCATGTTGTCTCAGCAATCTCACACAGCGGACAAAGCTCTGTCAAGCAGTGCTTCACTCTGGGAGCTGTGACAAAAGCCTTATACCTCCCCCCAGTAAATGAGGGAGTACATCACAGTGTGCGTCTTTTCCATTTATCAACACCAACCCCTTCCCCCCAATAAGTGCAGTGTTACCACGCCACCCGCTTTGCAGACAGCCTGACAGCCACAGACAGCTTTTCTTTCCACCTTCAGAAGTGCTGCAGTGCAAAAGTTTTCTCAGCTGTCTAAAACACATGAGAAATGATAAAGACTTGCTCTGTTTCCTCCTTTCCTATTAACTAGAATCCAATACTCTCTGCTTCAGTAGACTAATTACTACAGTCTAGATGAATTTCCCTAAAGTAACTAATAGAACCAGGGGTGGTGGAAAAAGCCTGACACAAAAGGAGCAAAGAAGAGATGGGTTTTCCATACCCTCACAGTATACCACTGCCCAATTGCTATATATACATAATTCACTTCCCATGAAGTGTAGTGGCCAGTTAAACATGAGCAGGGGAAGCTAACTGCTCTATAACAGCACTCCTGTCCTCCTGTTCATTATTCTGTCCCTGAACCAGCCAGATTCAGACTTGTCTTCCATTTTTTTCTTTTTGCTGATCCAATAGAAATCACTTTTCAGGGAAATTTCATACTGCTAACAAGTGTTTTTACATGCAACAGAGAAATTCTGTACTCCCAATACTAATTGTTTTCAGTACACTATATTCTAGGTTGTCAGTTGTTTCCTGGCCTGTTTCTGTTAACTGACAACACTGCTCTGGAATACATCTCTTTATCAACTATTCAGTTACCTAAATCTATACTGAATATGTATTTTATACATACAAATATTTATACTTAAATGAACATATATAGAAAACGTTGCTCCAGCAAAGCCAGACTAGAAAAATAACCCAATTATCTGTGGCAGAAATGGAGTATAGTTTCCATTTCCAAGGAATCTCTGGAGATGTTGGGACTTAACTAGTTTTATTTACACTGTAATTCAGAAAATGTAGATGTTGCTAGCCATGATAATTATTTTCTCCTCACAGTCATATTTTCATTGGGGGACATAAATATTACAACAGTCCTACTGACATATAGATATGTGGTGTGGGGGCACCCATTCAGTCCACACATTGAGTACAGGTAAGAGCTTTAGGTGGCAACTGACTCAGTTGAACTTTACAAATCTTTGTGCTGTTAAGTACAAAGCCTGTTCTGGGTGCCACTCTCAAAAGACACCAACACAAGGCAGTGTATTTTTCATCTCTGGAGCTTGCTCAGCAACAGCAGCTATAGGGAAGGTCTACTGCAGCTGCAGATCCCTGGGCTGGAGGAAATGCATCATCACGTCTGCTCTTCTATCTGTTCAACAGTAGAAACAGGACAGAAAAACAGGCAGAAGGAGACAATACTACTGCATAGCACTTTGCCCAACTCTGGCTCAGCCCATTGCAGGAATATTTCTACCACACTGTATCATACATGCAGCCAAAGCTACTGAAAGTGATTTTCTCTCTTCATCTAGGTTGAACCTCATTTCAACAAATGTGGCTGCAGTAATATAAGTGAGATTACTTTTCTGCATTTAAATTATGAATAAAGTAGAGATAGCTCAACATTATCTTTAGCATGCTACCATGTTTCCTACCTATAAGCATGTACACATAAATTAAAACTCAGAACTCAGCAGCAGAACCTTGGATCATAAAAATAGAAACCCATGTAGAAGTTGGGAACAAACTTATTCTTTGCTTGGCCAGAGTGGCGTATAGATTTGCTTTCTTTTTCCAATGGAAGAGTGATGCCTTCAAAAACAGCACTGAAAATTCATATTTCAAATTGTACAGACATAAATTGACCACTATTAGGTTAGTATTTCAAATAATTAAATTGAACTATAGCTGTTGCAGTCAATTAGCATTAATTTGTTCACTTGTTGACTCATCCGCTTTAGCATATGAAGGCAAATCAGAAAATAATTTGACTACCTAGCCTGCAATTAGAGATCTGAAGAACATAAACTAAACACAATTAAATGCTGTAGCGTTCAGACTGAATCACTGCTACCTGTAGATGATTGTTTCAGTCTTCTGGAGATAAAACTGTGTGCTGGAATATGTCATAAGGAGACATGACCTGACTGACAAGATACTTCACATGGCAGCAATTTATGTAATTTACAGAGCCATCCTCCCAGATTTTCACTTGTGTACAGGCTCTTTATTCACAGACACTTTGGTACAAACACACCTGTAAGTACTGAGGAGAAATGGAAGTTGCTATTAGCACTGCTGGCACTAGCAACCATGATATAGATGAGCGGTAGAATGCACTCCAGGAACTGAAAGATCACAGTTTATTTTATCAGCTTATTGAAATATCTGGAAGGCTTATTTGAGTGCTTGTGGTCTCCTAAATGCCTAGAAGTCAAACACATATAACTAAACCATTCACTTACTCAGGCTCCTGTATTGACCCTCCAACACAATGGAATCTCTCGGGAACAGTCTTCCAGTCTTTTGCCATCTTAACCATTGCTCCTGCATCTAGGACACCATAGCCAAACAAATGGTTGAATTCCAGCCCGACACCATTTCTACGCCATTGATGAACCTCATCGTGAAGCTGGTTCCTCTTGGAGGTAAGCACTGTCAGATGCTGCATGTCTCTCCATGTCAGATCCAAGCTGAGGAAAAGTAACATGAAAATCTAGCAATATGGTCTTTCCAAGCAGCCATTAAAGACAGTGTGTTTGAATAAGGCTTTTGGTAAAATTTCTTTCTACAAATCCCACAGGAATTGCATCTACATACATATCAATGACAATGCACCTGTTGATTTCAGAGAGAACAGAATAGGTTTTAATTGTATAATACTTCCCCAAAATATATTCCTCAAAATTACAAAATAATTCCTCGTTTTTTTCATGTTCTTAAAGACAATTGCTTTCAACCACATATTATAGATCCACTAAGAAATTTTTAATCTAATAAAATAAGTAGAATGATATACGAGATCCTGAAAAGAACACAAAAAGCAAAGAATTACAGCAGAATTTTGCCTACCCTTCCTCTTAAATCTTGCCCTATTTTCCTTGCCTGCTCCTCCTGCTTTTCCCATGGATCTTCCAAGATGTACCCAGAGTAGCCCCAATCATCTGATGAAGCTGATAAGCTATAACAATCAAGGTGTTAAATAATTTCACTGTTCTGTGAATAGGGATATATGGGCTGTAGGTAGCTGTAGGTTTGTATTATAAGGTATAGTAGAGGTTTGTCATCCATAATGTACTAGTAGGATGGATGCAGTGAAGTAATATTTTTCTAGATTCAATTTTTCATCAGCATGTGTTGTCTTCCTAGATTTGCAGTGATTATGACTACAGGAAGGGCACTTACAAGTTATTATTCTGGAAGCTTTAGAACTGACTTTCTAATTCTACATAACTAAAGTATTCTGGTTGTTTTATGATGAACTCTTTCAACATTACAATCTGTCTGATTCATACCATCAGCTTAAAAGGATCTGCTTTCCAGCTTTCCGTGCCCCACGTACTAAGCATGTGTGCATGCTTGAATGTACATCAGAATAGCCAATTATTGTAATTTTTCCAAGATGACAGAGGATAGTTGAAAACTAGATATCAGTCTTATTGTAGCCTTTAAAGAGCTGCTACATATCTTAAAACTCAACTTTCCATTTCACAGATGGGTGAGTTGTTAGAGACCTGTCAGACATACATTGTGTATGAGCTGACAGATATATTGCAGGCAAGAGAAGCCAGTATGGGAGATAGTTAGCCATCCCTGTTAAGGCTAGAGTAACTCATACAGGGTAGTTCTGCACAATACAGTTTAATAGAGCTACTCTGTCAGAATATAGGAAGTACTAACAGTTCTTTCTTTCACTCACCTTCTTTTCAGTAAAGGTTAGAAACTCAATTGCAAACCAGGAGTATTAGTCTAATTTCATGTCATAATTTGACAAGAATAATTTCAGTCTTTATGGATAGCTCAAATGAAGACAAATGATAATTATTATGGGGATATTAAGGTTGTAGTTCAGGTTAAACATGCAATGGTCTGAAAATTCATTAAACCTTTATATTTTTATGGCTGTATTAATTTATTACATGGTGCCTGCCCCACTAAATGAATTTCGTAGTAGAAGGAATGATCATCCAAAGTTAAACATTTGGCATGTGTGCTTTACATGTATAAAACCTGAAAAATGAGACTTGGACAAAGTCATGCTCTAAGAACAACAATTACTGCTCTGATAATGATGTAAACTCTGTCTCATCTGCCAAATATTTATTCTTCTGTACTGTCGAAGAAAACTACGGACATAGTGCCCATTTCATGCTGTCATTACGGAAACCAAAGCTGTATACCTGAGCAAATATGCCTCACCACATAAAGTAATTTAACACAAGATAAAAAAGAAGGTATAGATTATCGTAAGGAATTTTTTTCCTGGTAATTAGAGAAGAAAATGAAGCAAAATACACGAGAAGGCTCCAATGTCATGAACAGCATGGAGATGATAAATAGACAATGGATATTTATTGTTTCGCATAAGCAGCACAGAAGCAAATTATCAGCAATGGGTTAAGAAAAAACAAAGCAAACATTCCACACCACCATTACCAAAAAGTATTATCACTGTGGAACTGACTGTCACTGTATAACACAGGTGCCAAATAGAGACAAGATGAAAAAGAGTTAGATAAATTCAAGGGAGATAAATCTACCTGTAGCTATTAAACAGGATAGGCTGATTGCTCTCTCTTCAAACCACTGATTACCAAAGCTGTTGTTGAAAGATTACTCTTAGTTCCCATACTCCCCCCTAAGAATCTGTTATTGCAGACAGTATGTGGCACAAAATAAACCTCTGTGTGATACTTTAGGTTCATATGTTTTTGCAGGCTGAATACATGGAGAAATGAAATATTCTCTCATAGAACTGCTTGGTTGGAAGAGAACTTCGAGATCATCGCCAAACCGTATCTGTCCACTACTCAACCATATCCCTAAGCACTCCATCCACCCATCTTTTAAATACCTCCAGGGATGCTGAATCAACCACTTCCCTGGACAGCCATTTCCAGTGCCTGATAACTCTTTCAGTGAAGATTGTTTTCCTGATTTCTAATCTGAAGCCCTCTGGCACAACTGGAGGCCATTTCCTCTTGTCCTATCACTTGGTCACTTGTGAGAAGAGTCCAATATCCGCTTCACCTCCTTTCAGGCAGTTGAAGAGGGCAATGAGATTTCCCCTCAGCCTCCTCTTCTCTAGGCTAAACAACCCCAGTTCCCTCAGTTGCTCCTCATCTTGTGCTCCAGACTCCTCACCAACTTTGCTGCCCTCCTCTGGATGTGCTCCAGCCCCTTAATGTCTTTCTTGTAGTAAGGAAACCAAAACTGAACGCAGGACTTGAGGAGCGACCTCACCAATGTTGAGTATAGAGGCACAATCACTTCCCTCGTCCTGCTGGTCGTGCTGTTTCTGATTCAAGCCAAGATGCCATTGGCCTTCTTGGCCACCTGGGCATGCTGCAGAAGGTGTGCCTGTCCTGGCCAGTGGTAGACAATTTCTCAAGTAGAATACTGTGAAAATGCTGTCAAAGGCTTTAGTGAAGTCCAAGTACACTACATCCACGGCTTTTCCCTCATCCATTTATGGTAAACCTTGCCACAGAAAGAAATCAGGTTAGTTCGGCAGGATCTGCCTTTCATAAACCCATGTTGACTGGGCCAAATCACCTGGTTGAATTTTGTGTGCTGTGTGATAGCACTCAGGATGACCTGCTCTGTGACTGAGGTCATACTGACAGGCCTGTAGTTCTCTGGATCTTCCCTCTGACCCTTCTTGTAAATGGGTGTGCAGATACAGATCTGTGACAAGTGGTGTCCCTCAGGGTTCCATACTGGGACCAGTGAAGTTTAATTTATTCATGAGCGATATAGACAGTGCGACCGAGTTCATCATCAGCAAGTCTGCAGGTGACACTAAGCTGAGTGGTGCACCTATCACACCAGAAGGACAGGATGTCATCCAGAGGGACTTGGACAGGCTGGAGAAGTGGGCCTGGTTCATGAGGTTCAACAAGGCCGAGTGCAAGGTCCTACACCTGGGTTGGGGCAATCCACAGTTTCAATACAGGATGATGGATGACATGATTGAGAGCAGCCCTAAAGAGAAAGACTTGGGGTGCTTGATTAATGAGAAGCTCAACATTAGCTGGCAATGCATGCTCACAGCCCAGAAGGGCAACTGTATCCTGGGCTGCACCAAAAGAAGCATGGCCAGCAGGTTGAGGGAGGTGATTCTGCCCTTCTACTCCGCTCTCATGAGACCTCACCTGGACTANCTCCCTGGAGGTGTTCAGGCCAGGCTGGATGGGGCCTTCAGCAGCCTGGCCCAGTGGGAGGTGTCCCTGCCCATGGCAGGGCAGTTGGAACTGGATATCTTTAAGCTCCCTTCCAACCCAAACCATTCTGTGATTTGCCAGCTTCCAGTCAAGTGGAACTTCCCCAGTCAGCCAGGACTGCTGGTAGATGATAGAAAGGGGTTTGGTGACCACCTCCACCAACTCCACTCTTGGGTGGATCCTATCTGTCTCCATAGATTTCAGAATGTCTAACTGGTAGGGCAGGCCTCTAACCCTTTCCTCTTGGATCATTAGAGCTTTGTTCTGCTCTCCGTCTTTGTCTTCTGGCTTGGGAAGCTGAGTATCCAGAGAACATCTTACCTTACTATTAAAGACTAAGGCAAAGAAGGCATTAAGTATCTTTGCTTTATCCTTATCCTTTGTCACCACCATTGCATTCAGTAAAGGATGGAGATTCTCCTTGGCCCTCCTTTTGTTGATAATATATTTGTAGAGAGGTTTTTTATTACCCTTCACAGAATTGGCCAATCTAAGTTCTAGTTGGGTTTTAGCCCTTCTGATTTTCTCTCTACGTGATCTCACTTCATTCTTGTAGTCTTCCTAAGATGCCTGCCCCTTCTTCCAATGCTCCTATACTTTCCTCTTTTTTCTGACATCTGTGCAAAACTCTCTGCTCAGCCAAAGCAGTTTTCGTCCCTGCCAGCTCCCTCCAAACAGTGCTGGAGAAGACAAAAACCTGGAAGCAGTAGATGGAGAGGACACAGTGTGCAAATCAGTCAAAAAGCATGTGCTTTATGGCTTTGACAAGACTGTTGTTTCATCTGTAAGATACCATGCATGTCACTACTGTAGCAGACAGCTTGTTAGCAGCATGTTGTAGCCCTGTGCCACGGGCAGCCAACTTAAATGATGATCAGCATTAAATAAACCGCAGGCCCTCCCCTCTCTAGAGCTCACAAGGAATTTCTCAACAGCATACTTAGCCTCCAGGGCCAAGGCAAACACTCCGGCTGCTTCAGGGGCAGCTGCAGACGTTCCTGAGTGACGCAGGGTGCAGTTACCATACAAATCGGTTGTAGCCTGCAATGAAGTTAGATGTAATTAATGAAACCAACTAGTCCATTTTCCTTGCAGCTACAGACTCAGAAAAATACAGAAAGTAGAGCTTGTGCCCTTGCTTTTAAGAGTAATAGTATGTTCATTTCTAGGATCTGTTTTCTTCTTTAGAATAGTGTATCAATTTAAAAACACAGTGAGACACAGTTACACAAGGTGTAGATGCAAGAATAAACCATGATGTAGTAAAACAATGTTCATCACCACTTAAAACACATAAATTCATATAGTTGGCATTTATTTCCTACACATGCAGTTTAAACAAACACTTTAAATTCCCCTGTGGTTATCAGAAGAATTTGAAACTAGAACTGCTAATGGTATTGAGCTTTCTAATGTTTGTGTGACTCAAGAACCAATGGCAGTACCAGGTTGCTATCTTCTATGCAGATTAGTCACTAGAAGTGACAAGAAGGAAACCTTAGAAATACATTTTATGGTAGTAATGGCAAAGGTGTCACAGATCATCTTAGCTGATATGAAGACAAAAACCAGTACTTTCCCATTCGCTACTGCATGTGGGCATTTAGGATTATACAATGTGCCTTTGAGGTTTGAGACAGGACCATGGACAATGTATAGCAGCTTTTGGCAAAAACTAATTTTGAGTTACTACAACTGAATTCTCCAACCTCTGACTGAGACTATGTCCAGGCTAGGTTGAAGGTGCTGAAGAGAATCCCCAATAGAAACTGCATATTTTCCAGTTGTAGATATGGTCTTGCAGGGGACTTGTGCATGATGCTCCACACTGCCTAATAGGAGATCAAGGATGATCTGAACACTGATATGGCCCCCATGGGTGACTTATTGTCTTTCTGCTCTGTGCTGCTTGTAGTACAATGGAAGTCTGGTTCATGACTGCTCTGCCAGTACAATTAAGTATGATCACAGATACTGACACTTTCAATTTAGATTTTTACAGACATCTTCTGCAACACTGTCCTTTACAAAGAGTGTGATTAAACTCCTAAACCTGGTTTCTGATAAAGGAAAGCACCAAAGACATTAAGCTCTAAGAGACAGAAGATGACTGCTGTTCTCAACACTAATCCCACATCTCCTCAGCTGACAGTTTTGGCACCATCATGTACTGCAGATGAGAAAATATCCATCTCGGCAAAGAACCATCTGCTGCTCCAAACTACAGTGTTGTAATAGGTCATAGGAGTGCATAAAGACAGCAGCAACAGCACAATAATATCTAGACTCACCACACCAGCCTCTGGATTCCTCTTCCTCCCATTACTAAAGGTGGAGGCTAAGGTTGAAGAGCAGCTTTCATCATATAGAGCTGTCCGTCCATCATTTATAGCAGAATTAATGGAGATTGTCCACATGCTTGATGCATAACCATCACAGTTACAGTCATCATAGCTGCCTCCATCTCCAGAGGCCCAGACATAGATGCTTCCTTTGCCACCCCGGCCCTGTGAAATGGGAAGGTTGACCGTCAGGTTAAATTGCAAATAGGAGATAACAGCTACTTTAAACTGAACATCTAATTGCAAAGCTAAGCATTGTAAAGCTAAGCATAAAAAAAGTGATCCAAACAAAACATACATCAACCTTAAGCTGAAAAAACATGGACTTACGTAGGTTACTAAATCTGGTTAACTGGTAGCCACTGCCAGTCCTGTAACCTTACATATACAGAGCACTTCCATTTATCTCCATTTTGCTTGATGCCTGAAGGCTTCTCTGCCAGATGCTAAGACATTTTATGGATTCATTAACATTTATGTGAAAGTCTAAGCGCTGTGAGGAAAGTATCCTTTAAAAAGTGGAATAGGTCACCTCATATGCTGGGTTTCTGAGATCCAATTAGGTTCAGGCAATGGCTAAAAAACTCTGTAAAACTGGCACCTATTTCTCTCAATTGATTTTTCTCCAAAGGCATCGCTGACTCAGAGCTGTTTTTCTGACAAACTAGCTTCTACTACTAAGCAGAAAACAGAGTTATGAGACCATGTAAATAATCCACAGAAATATGGTCTACCAATTACACTCAGAAACCAAGGAATGGACAGGAGAGAACAAAGCTGAAGGGCAGCTGTAAAAGATTCCCGTTGGTTAAAGGAAAGAAATCTGTATCCTCTCTCCAACTTCCAGATGGGCGAGGAATGAGAAGCCCTTCTCACCCCATACTAAGAA
Source organism: Piaya cayana (assembly GCA_013389865.1). NCBI lineage: Eukaryota > Metazoa > Chordata > Aves > Cuculiformes > Coccyzidae > Piaya > Piaya cayana. The sequence continues at coordinate 42,764 of WAAB01018478.1, read as the reverse complement.
AGAGCTAGGGACTGCCTGGAAGAGGGTTAGACCTGAGAACCTCAACACCTGGGAAAAGTGCCACTGAATCCACAGCATAAATCTCCCACTGATCCCAGCACAGCCACCATTTCTCTCTGTGTTTAATGGAATCCAGTGTTTACTTCCAACAGCACCAGAAGGGTGCAATAACTCAATTTAACATACTATTTATATGCATCGGGCAGAATACAAGAAAAAAATCTCCTCTAGTTTTGTCATTGTCCACCATGGAAGTTAAAGAATATACAAACATAGCAACGTGTAATTGTATTTTAATAGGGAACCTTTCTCTGCCAGGAATTTAAATCAAATCTGAGCTCCCAGCAGTAGCTTCTATTTTTCATCATACCCCACTGAAGAGAGCAGCCTCATTATTTCCAGCACGTTAGTGAGTTGCATTATAATCTCCTGAATTGCGCAGCAGGTTTGCTGCCACTGGGGTACATAACAACTCAGGACATAGATTTTTATAATAAAGATGATAACTATGGAAAAGCTTATTGAAATCAGCCTAAGAACTCCCACAAAGATATGAGATCAGTCATTTGAGTTTTAAAGTAGGAGGATACTGTTGCAAAAATATATGTGCTAAGAACAAAATAATTCCAGCAAATTATGAAAAAAAAAGACCAGTATAACAAGAACACTTATGCTTCTTTGCTCTTTGACTTATTCCATATCCCACCTTGTGCTCTGACTGCCTACAGAGCCTGACTTTGGGCTTTTCACTCACTTCAGAGGCTACATACTGAGTTTGCCACCGTTCCCACATACACCATCACACCATCTTGCCACCAACTGGACAGCTGCAGTAGCAGCTTGAGCACATCTCCGTCTGTCCCCAAAAGGCAGGCTGCTACTCAATGCAGACAGCAGGTGGCTGCTGGTGCCAGAAACAGGACGCTCGGCGTGTATGAACCCTTTCTTAAATGACCCTTTCCTTCCAGACATTTTCAAGGGAGATAAAACACTATTTTCACATGAAAAAGTTGACAAAGGTAGCTTGGTGCCTGTAAGTTAGCCTCTGCAGCATTCAGCAGTGGACCTAGCCCTGCTCCGCAAATTGTGCCATGCTGCTGAAACCAGATATTGCTGAGAAGCATTTTACCCCATGGGCAGTATTTGCAGCAGAACGGCAGAAAACAGGTGTAACAGATTGCAGGGGGAACCCAAGGAGGAATTAAAATTTTGGCTAGAGTTCATGGGTGGAGTCAGCCTTCTGAGTGCTGCTGGGGACAGGTTTTTAGCATGTAATTACTGTAACATGAGAATTGCTCCAGGATATTACTTCTCTAAGAGTCTACATAAGCTTCCTCTTAGTACTCTAATTTCAATTGTCTTTCTCTTTTAGACAGGACTGAGAGCACCCAAAGTGCATTACTTGCAATGATGCTTAGGACTTGCTGTTTACATTTCCCACAGACAGACCTGCAGTAGTTGGATAGTTTTACAGGCAAACTGTTTTCTGGTCTCAGTCATCGTTTCATTTACAAGGCATAAATAAATATTTTCTGTGGAAAAGAATTTTTAATTGTCTGTATCGTAGTAGCCTAAGTCAGAAAAATCCAAGATGGGTCAACTAAGTGCCATATTTAAAGTGAACTGAAAGCTCCTATTTGCATCTGAACCTTATATGAACCTTAAAAAATTTCGATGGGCTGCTGTAATTTAAGGCCAAAACCGGGATTGGAGAAGGTGATATTAATACCGACTACAAACACCAGAGGGAGCCTGAAGGATTCAGGAAGAAGAGAGAAGACTCCAACAACAGTAAGACACATTTTAAATAGCACCTCTCCTCCAGGATCCCGTTGAAACTTGTTCATCTCTCCCAGAAGTGATGCAGAGCACAGCACCCACAGTTCTGAGCCATCACTCACAGCTGAAAATGGATCTTGATGCATTTAGTACTAGCCCAAGGGAGGCCCACCTCTCAGTTCAACCTCAACCACAATCATCTTGTGCAAGGCTATGTGCTAAGAAAGTCTCAGACAGCTACCAAGAACCTCTCTTTGCAGAAACAGCAGGTTTTCTATTTCCAGTGTCCTTTGTGGGATGTTGTGCTACCAGTAAAAAATATCCCTGAGAAATTTTATCGCCACATTTCTCATCTTCTAAAGAACATAATTCGAGAAAAACTTCTTTACTGAGCTACTTTGCAAAAGTGAGTTGGCAGGGGACTGCAGCCTAATTAACTTTATGTAACATCAAGCACACCTTGAACCTTTCATGTCCTGGTTATTGTGTTCATTCATCACGCTTGCTTGGCTAGTGTCTAATATAGTGTTTCTCAACGTTTTGATTGCTAGATCACAATGCCCAAATAAAAATGGGTGGTATTTGACAAATAAATCTCCATCTTCCCTGACCTTTCCCATCAAATCTGGCAAGTACCCTTGTGAAAAACAAGTATGGCCTCTGCCTTGGCTCCTCTAGTTCACCCACACTCCAGATTGGCTATCAGGGTTGTGAAAGATGGATGGAAGGAGTCTTTATAGCACACTCCTGATACCCTTTGGCTTTGGACTAATCCTTCAGTCACAGGTCAGGAATAAGTCTCCAATCAGTACAAGCTAAAAACAAAGAAGAGACTCCTGGTCCGAAGAACTAAGTACCAGGAACAACAGCATCAGAAGGCAGATGGTGTCAGGATAAGAAAAAAAGAAAAGGCAGCAGTTGACTTCAAGGAGGTATCTTTTTTTGCCGCAGTGAAAAAGTATTTCAGGATAAGGACAGCCAAACAGTTTGCTGATGTTTACGGACAGTGCCACGTCTAAGGAAGAAAATGCTGATGGAGCACATTGGAAAAAATACGAAAAATTACAGAATTGGAAATTGCTTTCTCTAATGAATTCAAAGAACATGTTATTTTATAAGGCCTTTTATTTTTACATGATGCATGATAGCTAATTTTTAATTTTCCCCCCTCAGAAAAAGGAACTGTTTCAGCATCTTCAGTATAATTTAATAGCAATTTATGTGCCTGCTATGGTAAGAGATACCCTGAATTTCCAGGAAAAGTGAAAAATTCTATAGCTTTTTAAAGTCTTTCCCATGGGTCCTATTGACTTATGAACAGGAGTCAGTTACTTTCCATCTCCCATTAGTTTTGATTGTATTTTTTTCTCCAAAGAGTGTTTCTCTTCAGGACTGCATTATTTGAAACTCCTTATGTGTGCTGTAATAAAAAACTGCATTCTTTGGTAGTGATTGCTAATTATTGCAGAAAGTATGGTTTGCAGCCCAGGATATGCTGTGCCCAGAAGATACTGCTCTGCCTGGGGGCACACTGCAATGCTGGCTCTGCAGGCAACATTAAATGGGCTGAGGTTGGGGCACATCAAGCCAAGGACAGACTGTGGAAGAAGTTGGGGGGACCATCTGCTTGCTGCCATGACTTGTCAAGGAGCACGTCTGCAGAGCCCAGACATCTAGGAGCTTATGCAGACCCTGTTCTGCCTTGGACTCCCTATCACTCCTGTGCATGAGCAGTCCGTCTACGTGATATAAACCAGCTGGAGGCAGTGAACCCTTGGCATCGCTGAACACTACTCATCTTTTGCACTTGCCAGGGTTTTCTGGAGCTTGCCTGCTTGTTCCTGCATCTGTGTCATAGTGCCAGCTGGACAGCTTATTGGCCCTTGCTCTCCTGCCTCCTCCAGCTACCTCTGCATCAGCCAGGCTGATCTGCTCAGAGCAATCTGGTAGTCTGTGACTTCCCAGATACTTTTGCTCCTTTCCTATATCGATTTCTTGTGAAGCACTAAAATCTAAAGCAAAATCCAGGCAGAAGCACATGCCTGACAGCCAGCCAAGCAATCTCAATTTTACCATGCAGACAGCAAAGTTTTAATCAGGAAACATACTTGTATTTCCAAAGTTTACCTCTGCATACATTTGGAGGACAGCTGCCTTGTTTGAGCTGAATGGCTTAGCACTTCTCCCATGTCCGGCCCCTTCCAAAAGGCTGGAGTTGCTGGATGGTGCTCCCAGAAAAATCTAAGTTGTCTGGCCGGCCCAGCACACCCATATGTTTTGGAGTTCAGTGCAGAAGAAATAGTTGCTGGGTTAAGCTACTCAGATTCGCTGCTGCAGGTGTCCCCTCACTGTTGGCCTGTCTAACCCTCATGCATTCAATAAGGAAAATGGAAAGGCTGTTTTATCATGAGCAAGAATTCAGCTGAACACTTGGCTGCTATGTAGAAGATGACTGTCACCTGGAACCACGTTTCTCCTAGTTTTGTCCCTTTCATATCTTGATGCTTTCAATAACTGACTGTCTGGCTCCTCCTAGCAGATTTCTGAAACTATTTGGGTCAAGTAATAATCACGCATTTACAAGAGAGCTGCATATGAGATTCTCAAAGAACTATGCCCTATAATAGTTAAACCCTAACAAAAGGATTTATATAACTTATTCTAGACTTGGTCACAGAAGAGTACTGAACTCCCATCCACCCACTCACAATTAGTTGCGTAATTGTTAATGCCTCTTTTAGCTAAAAATAACACTCAAGCCATTTTCTAGGTCTAAATTACTGTTGAAATTGGATGGACTTAGATTAGCCAAGAGAAATGAATGGAAAATTACATTTTTAGTGAAAAGAGGCAGCATTAGGTTTCAATTAGGGTTCTGTCCAGCAGGAAAATGAGGCGGGAATTTTGAAAATGCTGAGAAAAAAAACCCTTTTCATTATCCATTTTCTGTTGGGTCCTGGTCTGCATATCTCTAGTCCAACAGTTCTGCAGGCAAACTTCTGGTAGTGGTAATATTTGCAAAAATCAATCCCATCTTCTTTTCAGTATTTCTGAGCTAGATTATCACTGACAAAAAGATTCTAAACACTCAATTTCCTTTTGATCAGTGATAATGCTGGCTTCTCTGCCCAGAGCTCCCCAGCCACTGTGATGAACGCCAGCCTCACAGCTTCACCTGTGCAATAGTTCCCAGCTTGCAGGATCAGCACTGCTAGGAAGCAAAACCACACAGCTGCAGAATTGCAGCAGAGGGATTTGGCAAAGATATTCCTGGGGTCAGGTTAGACAGCAAAATCTGCATTTTGAGGCTATATTATTGTCCTGCTTCCTTAGAAAACAGTAACTTACATGTCAATAAAGAAAACATTTACATTTGGATCCTACAAATATTACCATGTTGGCCCAAACTGTTGATACAGTAGCTTTCTCCTCTTTACACAACAGTCACTGGAATCTTTGTGAAGGACAACATTTAACCCTGGCACAGGCCCTTCCAAAGCACAAATCTAAAATAGACAAGGTCCATAATTGACCAAGGCATCCCTGAGGGGGCCAGTATTCAACAGACATCAGTCACACTGGAGATTTTCCCCCATCCTATCCTTAAAGGTACATATTAATTCCCTGAGCTGCATCAGGAAAGCAGATCATCACAGACTGATCTTCAGGCCTGGGTCATGTACTCAGTCAAAGGTTGTGTATCCCATCACCAGGTCAGAAAAGCTGGTGATGCTGTTTTACAAAAGCCTAAAACATATCCTGTCAGGTGAATGGGATGACTTCAGAATTCCAAGCAGATATATCATAATCAATTGGGTTTTAATAAGGGTTGATTTTACCTTACATAAATAAGACAAGGCATGAAATTATAATGCATATTCCAAACAAAACAGCAATATGATAATAAAGGACTCACAAGTTATAAAGAAGCTTGTAAGGCTTCCTCAGAAATGGAGTAATCAGATGGTTGCTGTATCATAAACTAATTTCCATATCTTCACTTGGCTGTTGAGCAAATCAAATGACACCAGAGGTATCTAACTGCATATATTTCATTAACATGCTATCTTCAGCATATTTTAAAGAATAATAACACAATGTCATTGGCCTTGGAGAGAGGCAAATGAGAAATATTTTCTTTCATTTTTAACAGCGTCCTTTCTTTTTTTATTGGTGAGCCCAATTACAGAGCCATGATGAGACTATAAATTCTTAATACTGCTCCCCTGGCAATTTGTATTTGTGCAGCATTTTCTTATGTAGAACTATATTATAGAAGGAATAACATTTTCACCAGCACAAGCACAAATGGATTATGTCTTATATATTCTGGCTGAGCTGGTGCGGTCTCAAGAAATAAATTCAGTCCATGAGCAGCTCCTCACAACCTACTAATATAAAAGCCTACATCATAAGAATGCAATAGATAGACACCAGCTTAGTTTGATTACTTCTTTTTACAGCTTTAAATTTCAATAGCTGAAGCCTGAAAGAACTAGAATCATGAAATGCCAAATAGGAAACTTTACTGGATGCTGCATTAAAGATAGGATGTAACATAAAACATGAATGGAATTCGTTCTTGAGCTAGTTACCTTCTCCTGTTTAAGATGACTGCTGATAGAATTCTGGATGTAAGGTACCAGAGAACAAAAAGTCTATATTTAAGAGAGTTGTGCTGTCACAAGAATCTCATCTACCATCCATACGTCCCCCTCCAAGCTGTCTAGCCCTCAAAATGGATAAGCCCAGGTCAGTCAAGGTATACGTAAAGCACACAGCATTGTTTTGTCCAGCTATACCATATATTAAAAGCTATTACTGGCCCACTTGCCCTCTTCTCTCAAATGAAAGAACCTCTCAATCAGATGAGATAGACAGCTGTGCTCAACACTGCTGGGCTGCTTGTCCCTAAGGCTATCACTCTGGTCTTTTGCTCAGGTCTGAATTTTATTTAGTATTTCTACACCTGCAGTAAAATCCCTCCATGGTTCATCAATGAAATATATGCACAAATATGTGACACAGTGATCAGAAGCAATGAAACTGAGTATATGAGCAGCCTGGTCTTGATGCAGAGCTATCTCAGGACAGCTCAGAACAATGTTAGGTTGTTGATTTACTGAGACTGTAAAGAAATGTATGCCTTTTCCCCCCTATATTCCCTAACCTGTTGTTGATCATAGATGTGGCTCAGAGTCTAGAGGCCAGATAATAAAATCTCATTAAGGATATCAAGATTTTCTTCCTGGCAAATGTGTTTAAAGAAAAATAGAGTAAGCATGACAGAGTGCCTTGTCTGGATCTCTCTTTAACTAATCAAACCAGCATTTCTCTGTCAGCCTATTATGGAATGCTGTAACAGGTATCCAACCTGGGTATAATCTAGCAGTTTCCAGTTACAGCTGGCAGCCAGCATCAGGGGCCTCACAGCCCAGGGTGATTGCAAGACCTTCTCATTAGGTACTGGATACACGCAATTTTCAAGCTAATCTTTAAAGACTAGAGTTGTATTAAGTCTTTTCCCAAAAATGTGTTTTCTAGCAGCTGGAACTTGCATTAGGTGAGATAGCTTGTCCGTGCTGAACCAATCCTGGCAATTGCTGGAATGCTTGTGGATGTTTGTATGTATGAAACACTTTCAATTCCAATTCTCAGGTGCCTACTATTTCAGCTGCAAGCTCATTTATCTTTGCAATGAAACCATGACCATTCAGTAACCAGTCATGCTGCTGACTACTGCCCCTGAACAAAAGTCATGAGATAAACACAGTGAAGAGCAGCCTGCACTGAAATGAATGAGATTGCGGCTTAATAACAAAAAGCAGCTTNCTCATAAGGCCTGTTCTCGAGCTCAGACTTGCTCGAGACCCATTCCAAATACCTTCTCATTGCACGTATTACACTGTCACCAAGTTCACATGCACACCATACCGCTGGCATTCAGCCTTAGAAAAGCAGCTAGGTAAAAGAGCCCATTAAGGAGTTGTCAATGCAATGGATAGATTCTGATGTCCTCAGTTATGCTATTTTCATGATGCCTTTATTTGTGCCATTTACCTTGCAAGTAAAGAGAACACCAAAGTGAAGGTATGATTAAGATAGAACGTAAGAATTAGCTTAACAAATGCCAGGAGTGGGAAGTGGAAGAGGAAAAGTAAGAAGATGAGGGCTTAGACCACTTGATTATGGCTGCACAGCTTCAAGCCATAAATACACACAAACAAGAAATCTCACAGTTTCTGCAGTTAGCATCACCTTATTGTTATCAGGTAACTGATTATCACCAGCATCCCAGGAAGGAAGAATTCCAAAGGGCATGACAGTGGAATAGTTTGGGGGAAAGATGAAACTCCTGTCAGCGAGTTTCTCCTTGGGCTGGTTTCCCAAGCGTGGTAGCAACAAGGTAAATCTTACCTGTGTTTATCAACTCGGTTAACTGCATATTCCCAGTAAGAATTTCTTATTGCTCTACTTATTTATTTTTAGTTTGTTGCATTAGAAGCAAGGATATTGATTTTGCTCTGTGCAAAAAAAATCTTACATTTCCTTCTAGGACATTTGGAAGTATTGCTTTTAGTTTAATAACACATTTTTATTCTCAGCGTGTTGCCTCCTCCCTGCCAATATTTTATCTTCATCACTAATTCATGAACCATCTCTAGTGAGAAACAGCCTTAGACTGAGAAAAAGAATTCATACGCTTATTTGTCTTTCAGTTTATAAAAGATACTTTTCTCTTTAATAAGAAGGCTTTTTATTCTGAAAAATAATCATGAATTAGATTTACATTTGTGCAGTCAATAGAGAATTTGATGCATATACTATAGAACTAAACTAGGTAAAACAGTATTATATCAAAGGCTGTTTAGTCTTCCTCCTTTATATGCAGGAGAGATTGTAGTGGGTTTTTCAAAGCACCATGGAGAGTAACCAGCATCCACTGACATCTTGAAGTATCTTTAGAAAACAGGGCTCTCCACAAAAAGAAATCATAACAAACTACACCCTAAAAAAAGGGTGACATGAAATACAATGAACAAAATAAGGGTAAACAAAGCTGTGATCGCAATGCAAAGGGAATTATTTGGGATGGAGTGGTCTCTTCTTTCCTGCAAGTACTGCCAGGACATTGCTGGGATATAGGCACTATAAATTGTCCCCGGACTTCCTTAGGTAGAATCCAGCAGTATTCCTTCTGCTCTCTAATTCTGCAATAGTTGCTTGACAGACCTGGTTTCCTAATGCAGTCTCCTGCTCATTTCAAGCTTTCTAGTAAGATATGAGAGCAATTCTTCCCAGACCACAGTTTAGTGTCACCATTCTCTCTCCTTCATAAGCAACGAACCTGAGATTTTAGAACCTTAATACGGTAAATCATTTCTTAAAGATAATTACAAACACTTTGGGGGGGAAGGAATTAAAAAAATGATACGTCCAACACTCCCAAGTATAAGGCTATGACCAGACAATAAAACAGAAGTGAAAAATCTCTTATCCCACACTTAACATTCAAAGAGAAAGCTAACTCCAGCATAAATCCACAAACTAAAGCATATGGCAATGTGATAGCAAGTTAATTGAAAGATCATTTAAATATCAAGCTGCAAAACCCCAGGACTACAAATTGAGATCTACTTCACTTGAGGGGGTAAGAAAACCCTAAAAATTTTAATTTAGTCTGCATTCCCCTGCCAGGGTTATGCCTTTTCTGTTACTTTTAGATGAGATCTGGATGGGAGGAGAGTAACAAAAAAATTATAAGGGATTTCATCTGTAGTCAGATTTTATCTCTGCTCCAACAAAAGTTAGTGGAAGGAAGATCCAAGTACCCACTAACTACAAAACATCAAGGTGTTGCTAAAAATAAATCAAACTGTGTCACATACCAAAGATGAATTCTCCCCAAGAAAGGAGAATTTCAGGGGATCTTTACGTAAACTCTAGATAAATGTAAGTCACTGGAAGAAACACAAGTTATGTAAGATGGCTTCACAGCAACTTTGAGCTTCTTAAAATGTTTGTAAAGTTTATACTATAATACAAAACTGAACAGACTCAGGAGAAATGTGTGACAAGTCTTCCTGCATTATTGCAGTACATTGCTAATTTTATAGGCAAGAACACGAAGAAGACTATAATTCATCTGTTATAGGCAAAACGTTAGAGGCTCAGGATCTGAGAAAGCTTTAGACGCTTCACTACCTACCACAGCAGTAGATTTAATTATCATGTCACAAAACACAGTAAACTGAATGTGCTGCTCATACCAAGGTAGTGATGAAGAGTGGGAGAAACTGGCACGAGTAAGAGGAAGAAATAATTTGGATGGAAAAATGAGTAATTGCAGAGCTCCCACACAGAACCACCCCAGATGTGCTGAGGAATTTCAGATCTTTTCATTATGGAAACTTGACTACAATCAACCAAGGGGAGGAGGCTCATTCCCTACAGCACCAGGAGAAGTTGTGGTCCTAGCTGCATGACACCAAAGAGGTGAAGACAGCGCCATGTCAGGTTTGTTTGGCTTGGACTGCTTTTGTTTCTTCTTGAGTAATGGCACACATTTTGTCAACCTTCTAATAGAGTGCAGGTTTAACAGATTCCAGAATGATTGTGAGTGTCTTTGACAAAGACTACAGGCTGTTCCTAGAAGGAGGTGGAAAGGCCGGAATAAACAAGGAGGCTCTTACTACTTAGGGAACAATATTACTCCATGGACATCTGAACAGTTGAGGTTCAATCACAGCTATACAGATGACCATGTATGAGTGACCTGAAAAACACTACAAATTCCAGATTAAACTGGTAGCACACTAAAACAGACAACGTAATATCAGTAGTACAGCTGGCATATTTAAAACTGGGGAATATTTACAGGATCAGGCTCTTCAATTTTGACTACGATGGCATATGAAAAGCATATGTAAGCTGGCTAGAGATAAACACAATTCCATGGAGGAAAGCACAGGATCCCAAGAATCTACAATAAAAGCAATGCCACAATATTGCAGAGACAACACCAATGACCTTGGAATACGCTGAAAGTTGGGACAGTTTACACAATTACATTGTGTTCTGCAGTATCTATAGGAGGGTCAGGTAGCCCCAAACCATTGGTTTCAGTGCGAGTGTGTACATACCATTGTGCCCCAGTACTCAGACTATTTAGTAAGACTATTACCTTGTTCACACCATCTGCCATTGCTTGTAGTGTTAGCTCTCTAGGTCCATCCACAGTCTTTCCATTATCTGTTGGCCCCCAGCTGGCACTATATATATCTATGACTTGAGGCATATGACTGATAGAGGAAGCCTCAATAATGTCTGTCATAAATGGCTGGTCAAGCATTCGAATACCTGTAGATTTAATCAACGTAAACATGAATTATGCATTACCCACCACAAGATGAAATCTCAGCACCCGGAGAAGTCCCCCAGTTACAGGCATTTTAATTCACTGGCAGTTTTACCCACTCAGTAGTTCTGCACTCACCATTCACATTTCACCAGGGTATGCTTACCCAGCAGGATACCAGCACTTAAACACTGAGCCACAGCAATGCACTGTGGCCCAGAAGGAGAAAGCAGTTTATTGTTAGTTTTCTAATTAGATAGTATTTTTCATCTACTATAGGAAAACCAGTTTTTAAACAGTAATATTTGACTATCTCATCATTTCATGGCACTTAAATAATATTTAAAATAGTATTTTGTAAAAAAGAATGAAAAGTATTAAGGCCCTTCCCCTTTCTGTAATTTATATTCAGTGATGCATTGACACCACATTAGTTTATCAAGTAATTTTTCTGTTTATTTTGGTTCTTCTCCAGAATTTAATCATAGAAGGGAAACACACGACAGAACAATTTACTGGAAAAAAAAAAAGATATTGTGTCAACATACAGATGCAATAGCAAAATATGGCCAGTACTTGGAGGAAAAAGCAAATTAAAACCTGCTTCATTTAATTCATACTGCAGTAGAAATTGAGCTGGAGTTTAAACAATACAATCCCAGAACATGCCAACTTCATAAAACCTCAAAGCATTGACTCTAAGCAAGCCAGAGTGTGTGACAAAGACAGCAGCTCAAGCCCTCACATAGTACAGTTACACTGACAGCCAGCCCCTCTGTGGCCTGTGGATGAGACACAAAGAGCACATTCCAACTCTCATTTGTAGCCTTGAGTTGAATGTCGGTTTTTCCCAATAGTTTTAGGGCACAGATGGGACAGAAATCAATGCCACGAAGCCAAACAGTGTGAACGGTAGTGAAAACTCTTATTTAGAAACCAGTACTTTTACTCTATTTAATATAAAACCTATGTGCCAAATGTGACACTAGAAGAAGTGGTATAAACTTCAAACAGAAACCAGACCAAAGCCGGATATTCCATATCTGCTATTTTAAGCTAGAAGTTACGAAGTCAGACTCAATGAGTTAGCAATCCCTTCATGTGTTTGTCAAATAAAGGTAAAGTTGGTCTTTCATATATACATATATATATGTGTGTGTGTGTATTTACTGTGCATGTGTTAAGATATTCAACTGTCACAGCATATTTCCCTCCACTTTTTGTGGACAATGAAACACTGTGTAACACTTGCTAGCTTTCCAGATAGTTGAAATTAGGGGCTGACACTGCAGTCCTGGGTACTGTGAGCTGTATGAGCAGTGTCATTGGCTCTGAGGCTGGAGCAGGT
>WAAB01018478.1:10850-30169 GCA_013389865.1 Piaya cayana | reverse complement strand
TGTTGGAAGGACTTGGTGTGGGAGGGCAGAGCAAAGGGAGGTAGACTTGTTTCTTAAGTAAGAAGTGGTGTGAGAGGAGAGGGTGATGTCCTGTAACTCAATAGCGGTCATGTGGGGCTTGTCAGACCTGACGATAGCTTTGTAGTTGTGTGAAAAACTTATAGAAATAACCATGAGATACCAGTGATGTGTTAATGACGAGGTGCTAAGGGGCATGGTTTAGTGTTTGATAGGAATGGTTGGACTTGATGATCTGGTGGGTCTCTTCCAACCTGGTTATTCTATGATTCTATGAAATGCAGATCTGCACTGAAATCACAGAATTCTTGATCTGGTGTGGTAGAGGAAACAACAAGAGGAGCCAAGCCACCTGGATTGAATTTAGGAGGAAAAAAAAAAAGGTACAAGAAGCAAAACGCACAATGGCCCAGATAGTCTACTAAACTCCAGTTCCACCTGCACAAATGGACCCTGAACGGTGTCAGCAGCAGACTCTCATCTCTGATGACCCTCCATATCTCACTGACCACATGGTGGTGCTACAGGTGCACGCCTTCCATGGCAGGAAAGGCTCGCACCTCCAAAAGTCTGTGGGGATTTTGCTTCAAAGCAGACAATCATGTAACATAATTTGTAGGCTGTTGATCATCCGCAAAAGGCCTTTGCTTCTTGATTTTTAAGAAAGTAGCTTGAATTTGGAGAGTTATAATACAGATGAGCTCCATCCAAGGTGGGTGTAGCCACACTGGACTTTTAGCATGGACTGAGGAATGAAATTAAATACATCGTTATCTCTCTGTGCTTGCTGTGCCTTGGTTCTCATCACAGAAGAGTCTTGGAGTGGGCAAATTGGATTTCTTTAGATTAAACTAGACTGACATACGCTGTCCAAGAGCATAACTCACTCCAGTATCTGTATTCATCTACCAGTGCAGACCAAGAGCTTTTTTAGAAATAAATCATCCAATACACCTAAGGTATCAGTGCTGGGTACTAGGCACCCCCCATTCCATTCTGTGCATCTGCTCCTACCATTCTGCATCCCTTGTTAGAACTGGAAGAAAAAAATGACTGCAGAGATATACAGCATTGCAGGTCTGCCCTGTGAGAGCCTAAAGAATAAGAGCAGCATGGGATTTGCCTTTGCAAGCACAGTTTTTAAGTGCAGTAGGAATTTATATTTTACCACTTGCAAAATGAGATTGTCACAAATGATTCTGCAACACAGAGAAGAAGCATTGAAAATAAACACAAAAGGAGAAAGTGGCATAAGAAGGAGGGTAGCTGTTCCTTTGCAAAGTTATTAAAGACTTCATATAAGGTGCTCAGTTGAAAAAGTAAAGCCATGGAGAAATTCCTCTCCCCAGCTGCTGTGAACAGTAATAAACACATGGCCCAGTGCCAGCCTGCAGTCCTATCCTGGGTAATGCTCTCTGTGTCTGCAGGAGAGGTTCTGTCTGAGGCACAGTGGCATAAGTACCATTGGAACCTTGAATAGCTACTGTACCTGCCACCTTGGAGTTGTACGCAACTCCCACGCCACAGATGTTGTTGTTGGCAGCAGCAGACACCTCTCCAGCACACCTTGTCCCATGGCTGCAAAAGGCAAGACAGAGACATGACGTGAACCTCAGGTAATACAGATGTTGACTCGAGCTGGATCACTGCAGAGTTCTTTTTGCTTCACAGTCACCTCACAAAGCTTCAGAGGACAATCGTTCCACAGCAAACTTTTGAGTGCTGTACTTGAGTACTTGGATGAGCTCATTCCTTCCAGAAGCAGAAGATAATCAACTTACCCTCTGCAGTAGGAGCAATGCTTACTCTAAGGATAACATGCATACTTATGCTTCATTTAGTTGTAAAGTTACTTAGATCTTTTCTTTTTAAATCTATTTGTCAGTAGAAAAAGGCTCTTGAGAAAATAGTTTAAAAATTAGATCAATATTCCTTTATTTTTTGTGACTTGACAGTGTGGCACCCATTATTTTGAACCTCACAGAATAAAGTCTAATTACCTTTTTGGTGTTCAAACACGTACAAGGAAAGTATTCCTGTCCACAAAAGAAATGCTATGGACAGAGGTGGGTGCAATACCAAGCTGGAGTGGCAGAAGGAAACCACAAGGGTCACAGCACACCCTTCAGCAGCAGAGCTGTGGCCTGGCTAGCTAGGCCCAAAGTTGGCCAGACCCAAGGCATATGCACCCCTCTCCTCCAGTGCCAAGTTCCCAGGACAGATGACAAGGTGCTCTGCTAGCTGTCAGCTCACAGAGCTACTGCTTTCTGCTCAAGTAGGATACGTCTCTGCTCTGACACCTAAGTTCAGGTTCAGGCTGACACATGGCATTTCAAGTACACTTGGTGTCTCTGAAGTGCTTTACAGCTCTTAACAGAAATCCTTTAACTGGCAGTGGCTCTGAGGCAGATTGCATTTTCCTTTCTCCTAATTCATCACAGAAATTAAACCACAGAGAAGATAAAATATGGACAATACAAGTAGGTTTTAAAAAAACAGCACAGAAACAGAGAAGCTGGTGAAACCTGTGCAGCTGTTATGCTTTTTTTTTTAAGATGTTGAATCAATATGAATCCATCCTACTGCTCATATCAATCCACTCTGTGCATTAAAACTAGTATTGCTCCTATTGCATGCTAACGATTCATACAGTTAGCACTGTTGTATTATAAAGTCTCTGTGGAGTACCAGATGAACCATCTCAGGAGGGAACAGAATTGTTTTATTTTAATCATCTCTTTTCTCCCTCTCTCCCTTTAAGCACCTCTGACAAAGGTGAGTGTAACATTCATAAAGAGGTGAGAAACATCGCATTCTTTTTCCTGCTGAATTCAGAAGAACACATTTTTAAAGGCAGATCCACGAAAGAAAATGACTGGCCTCAAATGTACACAGCGTCTTGATCATGAAAAGGTGAAGATCTCATGCAAGTTCCCTTGACAAAGGGGGTACAGAGGAGAGCGATACAGATTTCTTATTCAGCTGCTGGAGAAATTTCTTTTAACAATCAAGCAGATTTTCCCCTCATGCTCTTGTTCCAGTAACTGTGAAAAAAATATACTGTTGCTAGGCATTCATTATCTAGTCACCTGTGGGCTAGCTACAAGCCACAGAGCAGAATAAATAGCTTTGTTAAATTGTCTTGACTAATGCTGGGGTGCAAAGAATCAGTGACAGTGCCAGGTGAACTCTTTCTCTCACAGAGGGTAAAACTGCATTAGGACCTTCCTGGTGAAAAGATTTTATCAGAAGGTCCTCTCCCCCACCTTGTGCTCCCCAACGCAATGGCTCAAGTGATGGAAGCTGCTAGCAGACCTGTTCAAGCTGCTGCTGACAGGAGGAAAAAAATTACGTGGTAGTTAGTGGAAATGCATTTGGTTGAATTATTTATGACAAACAGCAGACTTTTCCAATTTAGCCCTATTCGCTGCTCATGTATCATTGATAAACCCACTGTGGTTTCTATGAAGTGACCCATGTAATAGGCAAAAATCAAAACTTTTCTCTCCAAAGTTCACCTCTTCACTATTATTTCAATGTTCAAAACAAGGGGATAGAAAATAATTAAGATTATTTTCACGCATGAACAAATTATTTCAAAGGCAAACCATATAGCAGCAGGCAGAACAAGTTTCCCATAAATATTATACAAATGCAAACATTTGCAAACATGAACATTCCTGAAAATCTAAGGTAGGAGAGCACGATTCAATTGAAAGACAGTCTCGCCTTCAGCAGCTTAAAATGACATATCTGTAATAGTTATAGAAGTTTTCCTCTGTTTTGTCTTTGAAAACTACTTCTATTTCTAAAGCCCACTGCCAATGCTATTTTGTATGCTCTTTTATCCACACATCTTTTAAAAAGACAGAGGTGGCAAAGATTTTCATTGGGGTTCCTTTTCATCTGTTTTAAAATGCTTCTGCAGAAAGCAAAAGACAGGATTCATACTGCCTGTCTTCAGCTGCTGACGGCTATGCAGAGCTGCAGCTTCAATAGCTGCGATGATCTGTTTATCTTGACCAGTTTAATTCCTTGCACAGGGGCAGCAGTTAAATATGCACAGCTCAGAGGGACACTTTTGTGGAGCAAATGCCATCCCCTTTTCACTCACATGATATTGTCAGCTTCTGAGCATCTGAGTGTTTGCGTAAGGGAAGTGTTCCCCTACTCAGGGCAACACGCCACTCAGCATCCAAACACGTCAAGAACCACCAGCAGAGCTCCTCCTTAACACTGCAGGTAGAAAGGAGCTGTTAAAACTGTTCATACAAATTCTCGAGTATTATGTTGCTTCCATTGTATTGATTGAAAAAATGAGGAAGGGAGCAGGTGTTTTTTCCCTGTTAATGAGCACTGTCTAGAAGCCCACAGGAGTTCTTCCTTTGATTCAATGGTATTTTTATTTGGACCAATAAGTAGTAAAGGATGTTTTTGCCTCTGAAGAATACAAGTGTCCAAGATAGTGAATAATCTTTGCCTAGTTAACTCTTATCTGGTTGGGAGTATATACAGAATACAAAAGCTACAGGAGTGGAAATGATTATTGGTTCCTTATATCATGGCAGAAATTCGTAACCTCATTGCTCTGAGATGGGGCACTCTGAGTTGTGCCTTCAGCATGCTCACAGCAAGGAATCAGAGGGCTGTACAGGAAGACCAAGCTATCTTTGGCTCTCACGGGTACCTCCACACTACACAACAGGGTACGTGCCAAAGTAAAATCACAGACAGTTCCCAGTGTGGACCTTAAAACCTACTGAATGCTGTGGAGCTGCCTCTGCTTTTGGTTCACGTTTCTTCACTGTTTCCACTCTCCCTCAAGCTCAAACACAGCCCTGCTCCATGTTGCACCCGGTGTCCCCTATCCTGGCCTTGTCCCCAAGCTGTGGGTCTGAACACAGTCAAGTAGTCAGTTCAGTAAGCACAAGGATAAATCCCTTAGCTGTATAATTATCTATGTGCCTCTCCCTGTAACAGCAGCCAAACTGCCTGATTGTAATTTCCTGTCCAAGGCACTACAGTATCCCCTTCCAAAACTCACTGTGCTTGGTTTCATAGGCCAGTAGCTGTTAGATGGAAAGGTCAAAGTGCTTCCAGTAGCCTTAAAAAGCACAAAGTAGAAGGGGAATCTGTGCTTCCAAGCAGAGCAGCTGCGATCAATGAAATACTCCATGAAAAACATCTCACTTTTTTCTTAAAGTCTAATGACACTTTGCACACACAGCTGGCAGCTCACAAAAGCTCCTTGGTTCATCTCCTTAAAAAACTGTTTTCTGCTTCTTGTTCCACAAATCACTTGAATTGCTTACACAGAAATATACTCTTTATGGAAAAAGAGATATTGCACTGCCCTATTTTGAGTCTGATCCTTCTGCATGCATAAAATTCAATGGGAGATACATCGCTGACTGTAAACTGAGCAAAATGGAGCCTTTACTGCAGGTTTCTCTGAATGTTTTTTTATGTTTTTTTGTATAACTGCTCTCTACTCAGATGCAACTTTGCAGCTACCCTAGAGATAGACAGACCGTCATAGACAGACTGTCGTAACCCACCTGTAACAACAATTAATGAGTTAGAAGTTATGACAACAACTTATATATGAGTACATCAGCTTGTTCAACAGTATGGCCAAGAAATATGCAGAGAAAAACATAGTCACAACTCCTTTTGACCAACTGTGTATGGTGCATTGATTTGCATCTTAGCCTGGAGAAAATACAAAATTTTGCATCTTAAATCTTTCTTGAATTGTGCAGGGAGGAAAGGGGTACTTTACTGAAAATGTTGCTCCTTGCAAACCTTGCAAGGCAGAAAATTCCTTGTCTCACCAAAGAAACCTCAAGATTCACGACAGAGATTGCAGTACTTCTGAGGTGGTATTTTTTTTCTGGAATGAATAATGAAGGAAATCAGCAAAACAATTCCTGTGTTGCTTTTCTCTTCCTGACTTGCTTAATTGAGCTCCTCAACCCTCAAGAAAGGAAATAGAAGAAAGTATCACAGTTGCCTGAAAACCCAAATAAACGTTGTTTTCAGTAATTACAGACCAGGTCACAGATGACATGCTGCTCACTCTTGATTCGTCACTTAGATGCCTGAAGTTAGTCAGAGGCACCTGGAGCCAGAGACCATAACCCTTGCCACATCCAGAATGCTCAAAGCTCTTTTCAAGAGACTTCAGGATGTAGCTCTGACTCCAGGGACACCTTGCAGAACATGTCACAACTGAAAACCGTGCAAAACTATAAAATAATTCATAGCAGCACAATCATTGTTAATGGGGCTTGGTAGAACACAATTAATTTTATGAAGTTCCATACTGAAAATGACAGAAACTACCATTACTCACTAAAATTAAATTTAATTTTCCTCCATGCTGCTCCAGAGCTAAGTGATATCTTTGTCCTATAAAGATCCTCTGCATAAATAAAGTGAGAAAGGCAGCAGACCTTCACAAATTAGAGCCCTCATCTTTCTCCAACTCTCCATTCAGTAATTGGATTCATACTAGTTTAAAAGTGTCAGATGTCCTTTCCTGAAACGAAGGAGAAATCTCATTGGCATTTTGCTTTGGCTGAAAAATGGCAGGACTACAAAAGAGGACATCACAGCTCCTAGATCTGTTTGATCCATTCCAGGAAGCCTGCATCTGAGGTGGAAGCACAGCTGCTCCACATCTTTTTTGTGCCATTCTGACAGAACTAAAATTGATTTCTTTAGAAATAAAAACAAAATACCCATACAAAACTCAAATGCCATCCATACACCCATACTAAGTTAGAGTTGAAAACCACATCAAACAAGCCTAAAATATTTTTCTGTTAAGCACTAAGCCTAAGCCCTGAAACCTTTAGAAGTTTTCAAATCCTCAGTGCTGCTGCTATACAAATGCTGGAAACATCACTTATATATGCATCTAGAAGACTTCCGGGAATTTCACTGAAAATATCCTGAAACAATTTTAACAAACTTACAGACCTTGGGGATTATGCCACAGAGCCAGAGATGCTGAGGTCACCAGGTACTAAACACACCTATGGGTGTGCCTGGGGGTCTGCACTCTTGACTATGTTTAAGCTTGCTAGGAGCAGTTAGCTCAGCAGAATGGTTTTATTTCACAGGGCAGATGCAGATTCCAGGGCACTGAGCTTTTTTAAAAAAAGCAGTTAACAGTTCTGTTGCAATCTAACAAAAAAATAGTTTTGTGAAACAAAAGAAGTTTCAGCCTTTCCTTTTGGGCCACTCTTATTTACACCATATCCTGAGGACCAGACCATCTCCTGCTGGAAAATGGCTAAGTTCAGCACATATTGAAGGAGTGAATCTCAAGCAATCATGATGTGTTCAGGAGAAATAACACAACAAGCACAGCTTCACTGTTGATTCCAGGTTAATAAACACAACAGAATAGGTTCCCAGTCAGTGTGCTTGGACTTTAATTCCTTCAATAGGCAGAAATACCTTAGAATCAGCCCAGAAATGCAAACCATGCAGACTGTCGTTAAATTACAGTGAAAACATAGATGATTCAGAACTTATGTAAGATTTAATTGTTTTTAAACTGATCATTCTACACCATGCTGCTTTTATGTCTTTTTAGCCTATAATCACTTGAAAAGACTTTTTTTTTCCCAAAAACCCTTTTCCCATCTCCAGCTTACTCTCTTTAAATAAACTAGCAATGATACTGTTTCAGATGAAATAAACAGGAAACCAGTCAAAATCGTATTAAAAATATACAGATTTGGTCTACCACAATGTCCTAGGACAGCTGATAGAAAATAGTATGTTGGTATTGTCCATTCAAACAATTTACACATATACTTTTCTGAAACAGCAACTTTATATATAAACCATAAAATGGTTGTTCAGCATCATCTTGAGGCCACCTATAAAAATGAAGACAGAAAGTAACCTCTACTTTTCAAGCAGTAGTGAGACTGCAGCTTCTGCTTCGGCAACCATAGAATTTAGCAGAAAATAGATATTAGCCACCACAATTTCTTAAGCAAACCAAAGTGAAATGCAGGTTGATCAAAACGCATTTACCTGTTAAACCAGTCGTCTGTGTATCGGGGGTAGGGGTAAGGATCATTACTGCTGAAGTCATAGCTGGCTTTGGCATTCTGCAAAACACAAAGAGGTTCAGTAAATCAGTAGAAAAACAGATGTGCAGGGCAAAGTGGAACACAAACTGTGGGGAGCTGAGAAACTTTGCCCTCTTCATTCTGTGAGATGCATCTGTATATAAACTGGTCCCTGTTTTTCTGTGCATTTCCCACAACAGTAAACCTGGGAAAAGATGCTTTCTGGGGTGCAAAGTCTCCTGTGGACCATTAATATTCCCAAATAGTGTGGCTAATTCTGAGGTGGTGTGAAAGCTGAAGCTACCACTGAGAGTATTCATCAACCCTTACAAGTCTTTAGGAGTTATGCTACTTGGTGTGGCAGGACAAATGTTAGAATTTATTTCCCAAGCAGTGGTAGAAGTGACCAGACGCTTAGGTCGTCTGTCACAGAATTATTTTATAAAAGCCCTTTTGTGCTACTGTAACAAACAGTCACATTTCTAAAGGCATTTCAATGTCTAAGAACATAAGTTTCTCAAATTTCAAATGTGAAAACTGTATTAACAGTTAGTGCATATGCCTGAAAATATCTTTGCATAATTTTCTTAGTCCTTCAGTTGTCTGAACAAACGTGGCTCTCGGGCGCTTTTGAAAAATGTCCTCCCACGCCTCAGCTTTTCATATAAATCTAAATCATTCCCGATTTTGCACCATCAGCAGAGTTAAGGACACTCAGCAACTTTTTGATGCTATATCTGAGAAGCAAAAGGAAAAGTTCAGAAAGTCAAGTGCCATCTTCTTTCTTCTCTCTTAATGAAAACATAAATAAAGGGTGGCTGAAAATTAAGCTTTTAAAAATATTTAGAAGCTCCTCTCAAGTGTATGTTCACAGAGTTTATATTTTAATAAACACCACACTCAAGGAACAGAATTATGTTAATTCTTAATTAATGTGTACTTGTATTCTTTTTTGGATTTGGCAAAGCATGCTATTGAAGATAATTTGAGACTCATGTATGAATAGCTTTGCTCCTAAAAACATACCCCTTCAGCAGATTCTCAGTTCCTGGGGTAAAGGAATAGACAGTCCATTGGTAGCACCAAAGTGTCTGGGTTTGGGATTCAAACCCCCTGAGTCTCAAAAACTTCTGCCATAATAAAATGGGGACAACACTGTCCTTGACCCTTGGAGGGTACAACTAAGTACCATAGTTGTTGTACCATAATTTTTTGCATGACCATTTCAGAAAGCCTGGTTGCTTATATTCAGTACAGACAATAAATATTTTGCAGCATTTGAACGAAGCAGAGATTTGCAGAATGCCTGTCACATGGCTCGATGCTGTTCTCCAGCTCAGAAGCAGCTGAATCCCTTTGTGAGTGTCCTTATTGATTTCCATATCTCTAAACTATGGTCCTCAATTTCAGTCTAAAGACATCTTCCAATAGCATCAGCTATAGCCACAAATTCTCAGTGCTTCTAAGTCTCTGTGCCCAGATGCATGTTTAATTTATCTCTTTTAATTACCACAACTGCTTATATAGCACCTAAAATGGCAGAGATTTGCATGAGCTAAAAGTAAACAGAACATGACTTTTCAGCCAGAGAAAAGGGGAATTGGACAGTGTTCTATAAAACATGAGTGGCACAAAGAAGGTGGACAGGGACATATTATTTACTACTTCTTATAATATAAGAACTCGTGGGAATCCATAGAAATTACCACAGGCAAGATTTAGAAGCAGCAGAAAACAAGAAGTACTTTTGTACTTTTCCATAGAACATGTAATGAGTTACAAAACTCATTGCCCTCCAGCAATACAGAGGTTAAAAGCCTGAATGAAATTTTTAAAAAAAGCTATTAGACATACTAAAGGAAAATAAACCTGGAAGGGGTATAAGATGCTGTACTTCCTCCTTCTCCAACAGTCCATAAAACAGTGAATGCTAGAAGCTGGGAAGACACAATTGGGTAGATATCACACGGTCTATGATTTGACAACCCTCCGGCTTCCCAAGCATCCACCACTGGCTTCTCTTGGAGGTAGGATCTTGAGCTAGGAGACCTTAGGCACTATTCAGTGCACCTGGCAAAAGCCATACGGCACAGACATCTGATCTTAATGTAACAGTGACAGTTTGGATTCTGCAGTGTCCAGGGAACCTGCGAGAAGGCTTTGTGCATGTGGCTATTACACAATACATGGCAGTAAAAGGAAATGAACTTGACAATGGAAGATCCAGTCCTGTTCTTTAATAACAAGTGCAGTATCTAAAGCTAGCAGGGCAAGCTGGGAAACCACATTCTACCATCAAGTCAAAATCGAAACAATGACTAATTTAATTAGGAGCTAAAACCTACTCCGTCACAGAGTCTAGATTGGCAGCCTTTGGAGAGAAATGCATTGCAATCACAAATTGAAGAAATATTCTTACACTACTGCCTTGGGCCAGATATATCCTGGACACTGCACCGACTGCAAATAACTAAGCTTAGTTCCAGTGATTTCATATTGTTTCTTTTGGGAAAGTATGGTCTAACTCAGTACTNGCAAAGCATGCTATTGAAGATAATTTGAGACTCATGTATGAATAGCTTTGCTCCTAAAAACATACCCCTTCAGCAGATTCTCAGTTCCTGGGGTAAAGGAATAGACAGTCCATTGGTAGCACCAAAGTGTCTGGGTTTGGGATTCAAACCCCCTGAGTCTCAAAAACTTCTGCCATAATAAAATGGGGACAACACTGTCCTTGACCCTTGGAGGG
The DNA here is from genome assembly GCA_013389865.1 of Piaya cayana. NCBI lineage: Eukaryota > Metazoa > Chordata > Aves > Cuculiformes > Coccyzidae > Piaya > Piaya cayana. Next base: position 19,309 of record WAAB01018478.1, on the reverse strand, counting down.
TACAACTAAGTACCATAGTTGTTGTACCATAATTTTTTGCATGACCATTTCAGAAAGCCTGGTTGCTTATATTCAGTACAGACAATAAATATTTTGCAGCATTTGAACGAAGCAGAGATTTGCAGAATGCCTGTCACATGGCTCGATGCTGTTCTCCAGCTCAGAAGCAGCTGAATCCCTTTGTGAGTGTCCTTATTGATTTCCATATCTCTAAACTATGGTCCTCAATTTCAGTCTAAAGACATCTTCCAATAGCATCAGCTATAGCCACAAATTCTCAGTGCTTCTAAGTCTCTGTGCCCAGATGCATGTTTAATTTATCTCTTTTAATTACCACAACTGCTTATATAGCACCTAAAATGGCAGAGATTTGCATGAGCTAAAAGTAAACAGAACATGACTTTTCAGCCAGAGAAAAGGGGAATTGGACAGTGTTCTATAAAACATGAGTGGCACAAAGAAGGTGGACAGGGACATATTATTTACTACTTCTTATAATATAAGAACTCGTGGGAATCCATAGAAATTACCACAGGCAAGATTTAGAAGCAGCAGAAAACAAGAAGTACTTTTGTACTTTTCCATAGAACATGTAATGAGTTACAAAACTCATTGCCCTCCAGCAATACAGAGGTTAAAAGCCTGAATGAAATTTTTAAAAAAAGCTATTAGACATACTAAAGGAAAATAAACCTGGAAGGGGTATAAGATGCTGTACTTCCTCCTTCTCCAACAGTCCATAAAACAGTGAATGCTAGAAGCTGGGAAGACACAATTGGGTAGATATCACACGGTCTATGATTTGACAACCCTCCGGCTTCCCAAGCATCCACCACTGGCTTCTCTTGGAGGTAGGATCTTGAGCTAGGAGACCTTAGGCACTATTCAGTGCACCTGGCAAAAGCCATACGGCACAGACATCTGATCTTAATGTAACAGTGACAGTTTGGATTCTGCAGTGTCCAGGGAACCTGCGAGAAGGCTTTGTGCATGTGGCTATTACACAATACATGGCAGTAAAAGNGAGTCTTTAGGAGTTATGCTACTTGGTGTAGCAGGACAAATGTTAGAATTTATTTCCCAGGCAGTGGCAGAAGTGACGAGATGCTTAGGTCTTCCATCACAGAATTATTTTATAAAAGCCCTTTTGTGCTACTGTAACAAACAGTCACATTTCTAAAGGCATTTCAATGTCTAAGAACATAAGTTTCTCAAAATTCAAATGTGAAAATTGCATTAACAGTTAGTGCATATGCCTGAAAATATCTTTGCATAATTTTCTTAGTCCTTCAGTTGTCTGAACAAACGTGGCTCTCGGGCGCTTTTGAAAAATGTCCTCCCACGCCTCAGCTTTTCATATAAATCTAAATCATTCCTGATTTTGCACCATCAGCAGAGTTAAGGACACTCAGCAACTTTTTGATGCTATATCTGAGAAGCAAAAGGAAAAGTTCAGAAAGTCAAGTGCCATCTTCTTTCTTCTCTCTTAATGAAAACATAAATAAAGGGTGGCTGAAAATTAAGCTTTTAAAAATATTTAGAAGCTCCTCTCAAGTGTATGTTCACAGAGTTTATATTTTAATAAACACCACACTCAAGGAACAGAATTATGTTAATTCTTAATTAATGTGTACTTGTATTCTTTTTTGGATTTGGCAAAGCATGCTATTGAAGATAATTTGAGACTCATGTATGAATAGCTTTGCTCCTAAAAACATACCCCTTCAGCAGATTCTCAGTTCCTGGGGTAAAGGAATAGACAGTCCATTGGTAGCACCAAAGTGTCTGGGTTTGGGATTCAAACCCCCTGAGTCTCAAAAACTTCTGCCATAATAAAATGGGGACAACACTGTCCTTGACCCTTGGAGGGTACAACTAAGTACCATAGTTGTTGTACCATAATTTTTTGCATGACCATTTCAGAAAGCCTGGTTGCTTATATTCAGTACAGACAATAAATATTTTGCAGCATTTGAACGAAGCAGAGATTTGCAGAATGCCTGTCACATGGCTCGATGCTGTTCTCCAGCTCAGAAGCAGCTGAATCCCTTTGTGAGTGTCCTTATTGATTTCCATATCTCTAAACTATGGTCCTCAATTTCAGTCTAAAGACATCTTCCAATAGCATCAGCTATAGCCACAAATTCTCAGTGCTTCTAAGTCTCTGTGCCCAGATGCATGTTTAATTTATCTCTTTTAATTACCACAACTGCTTATATAGCACCTAAAATGGCAGAGATTTGCATGAGCTAAAAGTAAACAGAACATGACTTTTCAGCCAGAGAAAAGGGGAATTGGACAGTGTTCTATAAAACATGAGTGGCACAAAGAAGGTGGACAGGGACATATTATTTACTACTTCTTATAATATAAGAACTCGTGGGAATCCATAGAAATTACCACAGGCAAGATTTAGAAGCAGCAGAAAACAAGAAGTACTTTTGTACTTTTCCATAGAACATGTAATGAGTTACAAAACTCATTGCCCTCCAGCAATACAGAGGTTAAAAGCCTGAATGAAATTTAAAAAAAAAGCTATTAGACATACTAAAGGAAAATAAACCTGGAAGGGGTATAAGATGCTGTACTTCCTCCTTCTCCAACAGTCCATAAAACAGTGAATGCTAGAAGCTGGGAAGACACAATTGGGTAGATATCACACAGTCTATGACTTGACAACCCTCTGGTTTCCCAAGCATCAACCACTGGCTTCTCTTGGAGGGAGGATCTTGAGCTAGGAGACCTCAGGCACTATCCAGTGCACCTGGCAAAAGCCATACGGCACAGACATCCAATCTTAATGCAACAGTGATAGTTTGGATTCTGCAGCGTCCAGGGAACCTGTGAGAAGGCTTTGTGCATGGGGCTATTACACAACACATGGCAGTAAAAAGAAATGAACTTGACAATGGAAGATCCAGTCCTGTTCTTTAATAACAAGTGCAGTATCTAAAGCTAGCAGGACAAGCTGGGAAACCACATTCTACCATCAAGTCAAAATCGAAACAATGACTAATTTAATTAGGAGCTAAAACCTACTCCGTCACAGAGTCTAGATTGGCAGCCTTTGGAGAGAAATGCATTGCAATCACAAATTGAAGAAATATTCTTACACTACTGCCTTGGGCCAGATATATCCTGGACACTGCACCGATTGCAAATAACTAAGCTTAGTTCCAGTGATTTCATATTGTTTCTTTTGGGAAAGTATGGTCTAACTCAGTACTAAATGTAATTAATTCAATATATTCTTATTCAGTCAGAAATTCTGTTTTCACTTTAAAAATATTGCACAGGTGAGAATTTAAACTCCTTTGCAAATTAATTGTGACCTTTTCCCCCATCTGGAAGAAATCTAGTCTTACTTGCATAGACCCTAAGCTCAAAGAGGGCCTTGTGAGGCTGATTTTTTCAGGCTATCATCAGACATACAAGCACTTCACGGTAGCAATCAACCACTCTTGACTCTAGGATTCCCTTGTGTGAAGAGACATAAATGGAAAAGCCCTTCTACCTGTGTAGATATATCCAGGGTAGTGACAGGCAAGGGGGATTCCAGCACAAATGACTCAGTCCACTCTACAGCAGACTGCAGCTTTGCTGTATGTCCTATGTAACCAAATGCCAGTTTATGGAAATGTTGCTTTAGGCAGACTATAAACAAAGTTGTGCAGTGCTCTTCCACATCCTGTAGCTCTTATTCACTTCATTTTGGATCACCACACTCAAAGGAAAAAAAGATATCAAATGTAGCAGGAACTATCTACAAAGCGCAAAATTAAGAAGAATTCTTGGAAAGAAAACAACTGCTGACTGCAAAATTTATCTTCATTAGGGTCTTTGAGAAAAGACAGTTAGTTTCAGCTTCATGAAGGAATATTCCGCCCCCACTATGGAAGCAGTAGAACTGATAATAAAACAGCAGCGACAAGTATGAATGGACTGCTTCAAGTTCCTAATTTAAAGATCAAACCCTCAAATATCAAAGCCTCTTTTTTTTTTTTAACATAAACCAGTGACAAATTAAATCAGATTCAACACTGGAAAACCAAGTGAACTGATTTGGTGGAGAGCCAAAATCTGTCACCCTGTGTTTTGACAAGTGAGTATTAAAATCTGTGGTCTGCCAGTCTCCTGGACACCCTTGCAGGCAGCAAGAGGGGACTTATTCCTCATGTGCATACATAATCAGAATAGGAATCTGGGAGGTGGCAATCAAACCCACTGCAAATTAAGATCTGCAGCAGCACACTCCAATGAAAACATTCTGCTTTTCAGTTCAGGTGATTCGGTTTCCAATTTTAACATCAAACTAGTCTACCATTAGTTATTTCCCTTAAGTGTTTAATATCTGGTTTTCAATAAATAGTTGCCGAGTCTGTTACTACTACCAGTGGAGACAAATCCACAGCGCAACTCGAGCCACTGATCTTGGGCACCAATCATACACTGGGATCTAGACTTAGACTAGTCATTAGGCAAACAGTGTTAGGATGAGATGGATCCTACCCTTCATGTTCAATGAAAACCAGTTCCTGGCTGCAAAGCAATTTGGATCTGATGTTTATCAGCAGTCACCGTCTATGTATAGTTACTTAGAAATAATGTTTATTATATAATAACTATGGTTGCTTTGCTGTCATAGAGAGGAACTCTCTTGTATTTTAAGGCTTATCTCTATTTTTGCCTTCTAACACCCTGCACTTCTTCCCCAAATAAGATGCTAACAGTCATGTATTGAATCAAACTATGAGATTCTATCAATCCTTTATTAAGTAACAGCTTGCATATCATTACATGAATGGATAACTTTTGCCTATGTATAAAATGCTACTTTCCTTAGGAATAACTCTTATACTGACATTTTCCAAAGAATTGTCCTGTACTTTTAAAAATACATGCTGTAAAATCTTTGTAAAATATTCATTCTGTAAAACACAACAATAACAATAAATCAGTTGTCCCATGTTTTGCTCAGATCTGTAATAAAATTATGTACCTTGGATAATGTAGCAAGCCCATAAATTTTTATATGGCTTTACAAGCCTCTAAAGAGTAATACACATTTACTTCTTTTTTTCCTCCACAACTCAAGAAATGTGCCTTTGCTTACATGCTAGTCCAGGAGACAAAAAAATGAAAGACACGGGTCCCACTAGTCACAGCCTGATTCTATTCTTGATGTTAAAGCACTGATGAATTTAGGCCAGAGATCTGTATGTTTCAAAAGAATAGAAACACTTGAGCACAGGTGGCATCTGGTCTTATCCACTTCAGGCAAGTGCAAATCCTTAGAGATCTGAGGCAGAAAGATACCTTCTGCTTGTTTGATTTCTTTACTGATCCAAAGAGTGAGCAAACCCCTCAGCTCAAATTACAACATATAACATCTCAGAGAAACTATACTAAAATAACACTAAATGTCATGTGGTAGAAAAATGAAATTCAGCTTTGTACAGACAAGCTTAAGAAAGTGGAATATGCTCACTGGGAGGCAAAAAAAGGAGGCAACATGATATTTTGTCTAGAAGGAGGGCTATAAGGCTTATAGGTTATTACTGAAAAACAGAGGCACTGTTGCTAAGTCAGTAGTCATACAGTAAGCCCTCTCCTCTCTGCCATGGGAAATATAGCGTGCTATTTTGTTTTGGTTTGTAGGTTGGGTTTTTTTTAAATGGAAATTTTTAAAAGAACTTGCAACTTCTTAAAAAGCTCTGCCTCTACAAGAACTAATTTACATTTACTGTATTACTATCCAGCAAACTCAGAGCTGCATTCAAGACCTTGTCAACACCGAGAATATAGCCATGAAGTAATGGGCTACGTTCAAAAATAGAGACCAAAGTTCCTTGCTGGTGAATATTATCATCTTCCAACAACATAAGCCTTTTATCCAGTCCTAACAGGTACATCAGATTTCCTTTGTCAAGTAAACAATGACCTTCTCTACACATCACTTGGCACTACACTGTTACACAGCCTCTTGTTTTACTATTTCCCCACTACATTCTTTACTATCTCCCCTGCAGACAACATCAGAAACCCAACAGGAGTTACACTGCTACCTGGTGCCCTTGAGCATCGAGCGTCCTCAAAAGTAAAGGCAGCAGCCAAACAAGCTATTCCACACAAGGATGAGGCACCTGGGCAGTACAGCAGTCATGTATGCCACACAGGTAGCTCTAAACTTTTCCAAGCACCAAAGAGGAGACAAAATTATTAATTCCATTCTCAGACTGTTGAATGTTTTCAAGGTATAGTAAACCAAATGAAAGTCCAAATGTATCCAGGTAAACATCATCTAACTTCCTGTTGCTGTTTGCTAATGCTTGGCTCAGAGGTATACAGTCAAACATGACCAGAAGAATCACAGTCTCAGAGAAAATTTGGCTTGGGAAATTTTTTTAAGAAGGTCGTCATTTTTTTCTTCCTAGAAAAGTTGTATAAATAAAACTATCTTATTGAAATACTCTCCATTTCCTCTCCCTTGTCCCTTCACCTGACACCGGAAAAAGAATGAGAAATTGAGGCAGGCATGAAGCTTTATTAAAAAGCAAGCAGCCAAATTAAGTTGTGCTTATAATAAAGAGGCTGTTTCACACTTCACCTTTTGGCATTCTTAGCCTGCTCCACAATTTTCAAGTTGATGTGGAGGAGACCTGAAGTACATCACCAATTGTTAATTACTTAGAGCCAGAGCTCTGAAGGCAAAAGCAAGTTAAACTACAAAAAATGGACCCTATTTCTGCTCAGACAAACATTCTGTAATTTTCAGAGGGAGTGCACAAGAATCTTTGAGCTATACCTGCAACATACTGAAGGGTTGCTGAATGTTTGAATAATGCAACTAGTTACTAGTAAAGATTTTTCAGGGCATGTAGCAAATTGAAAGCTTTAAACTATGGAATGAACTACATTTCTTTAATTCAGGTGAGGAACAAAAAAGAAAAACCCTGGCATCTGAGTGGCTAGAGATATATGAGTCATTAGATTATTTTATCATAGCAGCAAATAGAAATTGTGCAGTGCCTTTTACTGAAAAGTACTGTGAGCACACCCTTGATCTAATTTTAGTGTTCCATTTTATTGAAAACCTGACCCACATTCTCTTTCCAATACATGGATTTTCCCCCCTTCAGATACTTTGGCAATATTAGCACAATATGCTGAAGTTGAAAGAATAGCAGAGGTATAAAGCTGGTAGCAGGGTAAGGAGGCTCAGGTCCATTATTCTTAGTTATATTTCTGTAAGAAATAATTGACAAGTTTCTAGTACATTAAATATGTGTTGGATACTGAGCTGCAGTAAAGGTTGTGTTTGCAGTGTTTCGATGGCAGCCAGCACTTATAGCCTCTTGCAAGATCTTGGAGGGATGAGCTGCAAGAGAAGTGGAACTAAGACCTCTTGCAGCTCAATGAGCATGATGCAAAATCTACCAAAATCTCTCACCAAACACAGCAGACAAGATTCAGATCACACTCAGCATGAAGATGTCTTAAGTGGCACACGGTGGATAAGGGACAAATTCTCCCATCAGTGGAAGAAAATCTATAGCTCGCAGTTTGCAGCACAAATTCAGCAGTCATTTGAATCCAGCTGTTTACCATGATGTCATCTGGGCGCAAGGCAGCCACTTGCACTAGGAAAGCAAACACCTCCCTTCCACTGTGTGTAGCCTGACATCATTTTGTGACTGCAACGGCATCACAGTCAGAGTCATTAAACGTTGATGAATTATCAGCAATTCTCACAATGAAGTGCAGGAATACTGGACATGTGGTTTTAATGATACTCATGAAACAATCTTGGCACGATATTAAGGGTGACCACTTTAGCACATTACACCAATCATATTGCTGCAAACCAGGCAAACTGCAGCCTTCCAGAAGAAGAATTCTTAAGTGGTTTAGATGGTTTGGGGAATTACCTACAGACAGACCTGACTGATGTTGGTTACAGAGAGGAGAGGACAGGGAGAGTTATTCTGGTGATACAGAGGAACTGAAAGTAAGAAAAGATGAGAAAAAAATGGTTGGGTATATTCCTTCTTCTGAAAGATTTCTCAGTTGACAAGACAAGAAACACTTAACTGTTTCTCAACTTGTGTTCCACCTATATTGCATGAATATGGAACACAATCATAGAATCACAGAACAACCAGGTTGGAAGAGACCCACCAGATCATCAAGTCCAACCGTTCCTATCAAACACTAAACCATGCCCCTCAGCACCTTGTCCACCCATGCCTTAAACACCTCCAGGGAAGGTGAGTAAACCACTTCCCTGGGTAGCCCATTCCAGTGCCCAATTACCCTTTCTGTGATTTTTTTTTTCTAACGTCTAGCCTAAATCTCCCCTGGCAGAGCTTGAGGCCATTCCCTCTTGTCCTGTTCCCTGCCACTTGGGAGAAGAGGCCAGCTCCCTCCTCTCTATAACCTACTTTCAGGTAGTTATAGAG
>WAAB01018477.1:0-19732 GCA_013389865.1 Piaya cayana | reverse complement strand
CAGTTTATATGTATGAATGTAGAAGAACAAACAAAGTTCTCACTTCCCTGTTATCCAGCAAAGTCTATGGCACAGCCCACTATCCAGCTGAGCGACAACAGAGAGCTCCTCTGCTGTCTAACTCTCCCGGAAGAAGAAGCAGCTCCCCCTTCCTACCTCTCTTTTTATATATCTGCTTACGTAAAGAAATGAGATGGAATACTTCCTTAGTTGCCAGGAAGATAAGCTAGATCCACTACATTTTCCCAAAGCTTTTGATCAGTTTTTTTGTTTGCCTGACACTTCCCTGCCACTTTTCAGCAGTCTAGGTATCATCTGTACTTGCAACAGTCAGCATTACAGCTTTGAAGAGTTATATGTTGTAGCTTATCTTGCAGAATTTAAATGTTCATTGCCTGAACTGGACCAGACTGAGATACCCAGTAGTCTGATAGTCCTCAGGTCTGGGAATGTCTGTGCAGCCAGAAATACCTACACCGCAAAGGGTGATGTGTCCCAGAAAGCCTGGAACTGATAACAGGGGAAGGGTCAGAAAAAATGGTTGAGTTAGGTTTAACCTGTTGTTATTCAACTCTTGCTTGGGTTCCCAAAGCATTTTTGCAATGACTGTGTGGAGCACCACTAAGGCTCTCTAGAACAACAAAATTTCAGCAGCATGGTGATCTGTCTGTGTCTGTAGCAGGCAAACTGTCTATAGGATAAGTTAATTTATGCAGAGCTGCTACTGCATTGTCCAGGTTTCTTCTGGTAATCTAGTTAATGCAGGTGTCATTGTTGAACCTCAGCCTCCATTCAAGCATGATGAGTGCAAATGGTCCAAGATCACCAACGTGCATGTACAGTACAGGCTTATGAAGGAGCAGAAGAAGCCTGTAACTGAAGCAAGGTTATACAGTTGGGTTTTTTCCTCTCTCAGAACCAGAACATGGTGAGACCAAAATTAAGTTTGCATCATAAGCGGGACTCATCAGTTTCTATTGAGAATTTTGAACGTACATTTTTTGCTTCTTTTCATATATTTGAAGCAGATGCTAGAAGTTTCCAGCTTATAAGCAATTCTGCGTTGTCCCAGAGAAGAGAGCTAGTTCTCTGTGAAAGCACTGCTGGTATATATTGTCTTGTGTGGTTTGTCTTTTATCACAGTCCTGACTGGTTTCATGTGCAGCCATTTTACAGATTTGCATGAAAGCAACACTTGAACATGTTGTCCCCTTGGCCTCCTCCAGGCTGAATGACCCCAGCTCTCTCAGCCTGTCCTTGCACAGGAGGTGCTTCAGCCCTTGGATCATCTCCATGGCTTCACTCCACCACATCCATGGCCTTGAACTTTCTTCTTGGGTGACTCCCAAGTGGAGTGGTGCAAAGACTACAAGTGGAGTATATTCATGGAATGATGGAGTGATTTGTGTTGGAAGGGACCATAAAGCTCATCCAGTTCCAACTCCCTTCCATGGGTAGGGACACCTTCCACTGGGTCATGGTGCTCAAAGCCTCATCTAACCTGGCCGCGAACCTCTCCAGTGATGTTTGGATGGAGCTGAGCACATCAGAGCCAGGAGGGAAGCAAACCAGTGGGTGCTTTTCTTGAGGGGGTAGCACGTCCTAGTTTTTCTGTGTCCTTGCCTACCATGCCTGGTCCTTCTCGGCTTTCCACACTGATAAAAGAGTGAGGCAGGGAGCTCCCAAATTCCAGTGAAGGATCTGCTACCTGTGCTTAGGATGGGGCTATAGGGCAGCCTGGGCTCCTTCCTTCCATCCCAGGCTCCCAAGGATCAGCCGCTCACGGAAACAAATGTCTTGGAAAGTACTTGGTGAAAGTGTCCAGTCGACATTGGGAAGAGGTTGGAAATGGACTGTGTGGAGAGCCATGACGGCTCCGTTCTAGCCCGTCAGTGAGGTCTTCCAGCTGCAGCACCACGCTCCATTGCCATTATTCCATTTCGACAAGAGGTAGGGAGAGCAAAAGGAGCTCCAGAGATGGATAGCAGGGCTAACTGGTGGCCTGGGGTGAAATCTAGGGATGAAGAAACACAAAAAGACAGGATTTGTGTGGTTTGGAGGCGAAGCGGAGCCAGCGAGGCTGCAGTAACAGGATGTGGGAGGCAGGACAGGGATTGCTGGACAAGATTAAAAGGCATCAGGTTTAGGGCTGGAATAGCAGGAGAGGGAAACGGACACCACACAGACGGATTCTCTTACACCCTGCTGGCTGCGAGATGCCAGAGGCATTCCCTGATGAGAATAACAAGAACATCTGGAGCTGCAGCCTTTTAATGGGAACCTGAGGCACTCAGGAACTTCTAGATCAAAGCCTGGCCCCAAACCGTGCATCCCGGTGAAGCTCCCTTGTCAGCTCCCAGAGCAGTCGGGCAGTGGGAACCTCCCAAGAGGGTTTCAGTGGTGGGATGGGACCAGGGGAGGATGAAGGATGGAGGAATCCAGGAGCTGCTTCTCTTTCTCAGAGCAGGATGGGGGGAGCTGTGTCTCTCCAGTCCTTGGTCAAGTGCCACCACTGGAGGTGGCGTTCCCAGCTGGAATTCATATGGATTTCCCTATAGAAGGCATCATGCAGGTGGCACAGAGCCTATGGCTTTCATGCTTTGTGCTTTAAGTACCAGATGGGAAGAGCTGGAGCCCCGATTCTTCCCTTTCCCTGCTCCCTTGAAAAGCAGAGAGAGGTTTGGGTGCTGAACCCATGTTGGTGCCTGTTGGCTCGTGGGGACAACAGGGCTCCCTGGGAGGGGAAATGGCAGCAACCACAAGCATTTCCGAACAGAACGGAAAGTTTTTGGTGTGCTGGAGGGTGGGGATCTGGAGCTAGGGGTGTCCCAGCCTATTCTAGGGCGGTGGCTTGGTCCTCACCCTAGTCTGGCCTGAATGAGCCGTTGCAAAGTGGGATGGAAAGCAGGATGGCTCCGCGTGGGTCTGTCCCTGGCACACTGGGTTCTCCTGGTTGGCATGAGGAAGATCCTGAGGTCCTCAGAGAGGGGAAAGCCACCAGCTCACAGTGCTGGGACAGCGTGGAGAAGCATTTGCTCAGCAGCTCGGTTGGGGCAGGAAAGGCTTTCCTTCTGGGAGGAATGACATCACTGAATCCACTGAAACGCTCCGGTCCCTGACCCAGCAAGAGAGAGGAACCCACAGCAGCTCCAGCTGATGAGTGGAAACTTTTCCTCCTTCCTGTTTAATTCCTTCTCTCCCCCCTGTTGTGGCTCTGTTGGTGCTGCAACTGCTTTGCAGGCGGCCTGGCCTTCCCAAGAATTCCAGTCCGTGATGGGGGACGATGGGATGGAGAGAGCAGCCCTGAGGAGAAGGACTTGGGGTGGTGGAGGAGGAGAAGCCTGATATGAGCCAGCAACGTGCGCTTGCAGCCAGAAACCCCGGTGTCCTGAGCTCCATCCAGGGCCACGTGGGTGCCAGGGAGAGGGGTTTTTGTTCCCTCTGCTCCTCTCTGGGGGGGCCTTGGCTGGAAGGCTGGGTCCGGCTCTGGGGTCCTCGGCTGAGGAAGGAGATGGAGCTATGATAGGATGAGGGGTATGAACTGGAGAGGGGCAGGTTTGGGCTTGACATTGGGAAGAATTTCTTCTCCGTGGGGGCTGTCAGGCCCTGGAGTAGATTCCTCGTGAAGGTTGTGGCTGCCCCATCCCTGGGGGTGTTCAAGGCCAGGTTGGATGGACCTTGCCGGTGGGAGGTGTCCCTGTCCATGGCCAGGGATTGGAACTAGATGATCTTTAACTATTCTGTGATTCTACAGTGTGCATAATTTTGTGTATTTGCAACCTTTTTATTTAGGTGGACTGGGTCAGAAGAGCTCTTGCTGAATTTGTAGTATGTGTATTTACCTAGTTGGCTTGCATTTGTATGTGTTTTCATAAGTGGTGAGTGGCCATGGGTGTAGCTGTGGGGACAAGTCAAAAGGCTGCAAGACTGAAACCTCTCTTTAACTCACAAGCCTGCCTTTGCGTATTTGGATTTCAAGGAGGGAAGTACCAGGAAACACAGGCTTGGAAGGAAACCACTGGATTTGGTATGTGTTGGTATTTTAGCTCCTAATTTTTATATAAGTTGTTCTTTGTATATGAAGTATGGAAGTGGAAATACACATATGCTCTTTGGTCCGAGACTTTCACATATAAGAGAGTCCCTGATTCTGGGAAGTGTGTGTAACTCGGAACCAGTGTGGGAATTCTGTCAGGCTTCAGCCTGGGCAGTTCTGGTAGTTGGCACAGCTCCTTGGAAGAGAGGTCATACTGAAAGAAAGTGGACCCCTTTAGTTTTGGTTAACTAAATTCCAGCTTTGCTTAGATCTTCACTGTTGTGAACTTACCTTGTTTTTTGACAGCTGTGTTACTCCCACATTTTACAGTGTGTTGCTTCCTTGAAAAAAATGAGAGCAGGGGTGGAATTGTGCAGTGAGATGAGGTATTGAATGCGTAAGGCCTCTGCAGTACCGTCACTTAGCAAGGTGCACAGAATAAAATTTCTCTCTGCTAGTATATTTTCTCAACTTTGGTCAAAAATGTTCCCTGCCTATAAGGATGGCTTTATTTTTGCAATTAAGTTCACTCCAACTTTTAGGGGGAAAACATAGATGAAGACCAGAGTGAAGTGAAGTCCAAAAGTCTTAGTGCAGAGGTATTGCAAAATTACAATTTAGAAGAAGGTAAAATATGAAATGAAGATGTTATGTAATATGAGAACAAGAACTTCAAAACCCAGTATTTTGAAGGTTTATGATATTTGAACAGTTTGTCCTGGATTTATGAAAAAAACCCCAACCATATATACATAGTTTTTATGTATTTAGTCTATGTATACTTTATATATATAAAACTGTGTGTGTATGTATCTGTATTTTAAATGTATGCACACAGATATCTCAGGCTGTCCAGTATGACGCGGGTAAAACCACTGATGTGTACATATGCTGTGTAAAGGCTGACTCTGTCCAGTGTGCAATGCCATATATTTAATTCCCTCCCGCAGCAGAAATGCTATATTGTAAACTTAAGATTTTTCTTCACATAGCTTTTCATGTTCCTTTTAAATCAAGTACGAGGGGAAAAAATTCTAGGTAGAGTTGATCGGTTTTCTTTGTTGTTTTTGTTTTGTTTTGTTTCTTTTTAACCTCAGTTAAGTGAAGTTCTTTCCACTGGACTTGCAGGGACAAATCTTATGCAAATGTGACATAAAACTAAGTTCCTAATGCTCTTCTGTGTTACACACCAGATTTTCTTTTAATCTTTACTGGGTAGTTTCATGTAGTTGCTTTGCATAATTAAAAAAACCCCTAAAATTAATTGAAGAATGCTGTCCTACAGTTGTGCAAATTTAAAAATAATTTAAATGTTATGTGCAATATCCACTGTGTTTTCATGATCAGGAGCTGCAAGTTTAAATATCCAGACTCCTCAGGAGCAGCTGCATTTTTTCTTTAACTGAGTGTCTCATTCTTTCTCATCTGTTTACCATATTTTGTGTTGGGCCATCCTGAGCCAAGCCATATGACAAGTCCAAGAAAGACTCTTGTACTATCTCTGTATTAATCAGGCTTCTAAAGAGTACAGATGCCATTCTTCAGTGCAGTAGAAATCTGTATTTTCAAGTACTTTTTAAAATCTCTGTTTGCTGACATTTGCATTCATCTGCATGACTGGTTAGGGGAGAAAAATTCCTCTAGCAAAATTTTTCTTCCTTTAATCTGATTTACTTGTCTAATACATTCCTCCACCCTTCTTTGGTGCTTACCAATTAAAGCCAAATCTTCAGAGAAATGGGAAACCTTTTACAATCTCTTCTTATTGTTCACTACAAACTATAGCTCATTCTAGAACTGGGATTTGAGTAGTAATTGTCTTAGCCAGCAGTGGGATCATTTGAGAGTTGAAAGACAGTCATTTAACTTCTACATTTATCCAGAAATGATGCTCTTAAATTTTCTTACAAGACATATCCAAATCCTGAAGTAGTTTTAAGTCCAAGCTTTGTACTGAAATGTAAATGCAGTATGAAAGGAAGAGTCTCTAAGACTGTTGTTTGGTAAAACATCTCATTGCTTTAAGGAACATCCTTGAGAGGTGTCCCAGTACAAGGGCAGAAGATTGACATGAAGCCACGCTGCCCTGCAGGGATTGCTCAAAAAAGGCTCAGTTAGGCTGTAATATTTGTGGTATAAAAGTGATTCACTCATAGTCAGATTGCTTATAATGGCTATGCACAAGGCTACATATTGGTGTTCGCTGTATTGCTCTTCAGTTTGTGGGATTCTTAGAGGAGTTCTTGGCCTGGCTGTGTGCAGGACTTTATCTCCTCTGGAGCCTAAACAGTTTTGTTACTGGTTTGGTTAAAGGAGGCGGGGGGTGGAATGCATTTGTCACATATTGCAAGGGGAATTGCTTTCATTTTGTCCTTAGCCTGGTGACTTGTTCTGAAAAGGAGTATTTTGATGTTTTTCTGGTTTTCGCGTAAGACAAGTAATAGTACCTAGTCTTTGAAATTTAAAAGTTGTCCTTTAATTCTTAGCTAAAATCGATTAAACCTATCATATAACCTCCAGTGAGTAAGTACTTTAACTGGTGGAAACTTGACAGTATGTTCCATGATGAGGGCATTTTCCAATTGGACTACTTTTTTGCCATTATATACCAGTGAATTCATTGCCATTGTGGGTACAAATTCTGAATAATGGTATTGCCTAGAAAAGCTTCTTAGTTCAGAAGCATCATGGTTATGGTGCCATTTCAAGTTGTGGTTTTTTTTTAAATATGTGGTAGAGTTGATGTTGAAATGCATTGGGCTCTATTTATTCTGGAACTGTCACAGATGTAGACTAAGCTATTTGTTACCCATGACAAAAATCTGCCTTTTCCTAAATTGCAGTGGTCTAATTTTTTAATTATCAAACAATTCTCAAACTACAGGTAGGAAAAGCTATTCAGAAACTTCTGTTTAATATAATGGTTTCGGTAAATAAGCATTGAAACCTTTGAAAGTAGAACTATTCAATTTCTTGGTACCATGGATGGTAGAAATATTTACTGCTAAAGCTTTTCTTAAGAAACAGAATTAATTGTGTTCATTTTCAGCTCTGGGTAAGAGCCCATTAGACATGCTCTGCCTCAGGTTGGTCTAAGCTGTGTAATGTATGTGGAAGCTGGACAAGTAAACCTATTAAAAGTTCAAAGGAATGTGCTTCCCATGGCTTTGTTTCTTTTCCTTGGGCTGTAACGTCGAGGAGAGCTTTAGAAAGCCCTGACTGGCAGAGGGAGGCAAAAGTGTTTTAGATAAAATTAACAGGATTCAAATAAAGTCTCAAGCTTTTGAAATGTTTGAGAGGGAAATAGCTGTGTTCAGTCCTCTCTGGTTTTATCCATTGCCAGTAATGTTTGTAACTGAATGACATGGAAGAGATAATTCTCACGGTAGTGTTTTAACTACTACTGTTAGCAGTAAAGCAAATTGCTAAAATATGTGTGTGATAAAACATGTAGAGGTATATGTGTATATAAGATACAGTTCTGAAACTGAGATTTTAGTCACCAGCTTGTGATTCTGTTGACTTTCTGCTCTGTGTTTTGCAGTCATTTTTTGTTGGTTATTGAAAAGAAATTAAGATGAGCTGGTGGAGTGTAAAATAAAATCAATTAATCAGTTTAAAAAATACACATGTGTACCTTGATATAGGAGGAAGCAGCAGGGTTCATGGATGCCAGTAACAGTTCTGGGATCAAAACAAATATAGTCATTTCAGTGGAGCCCTCCCCTTAAATTCTTTAGCCCTGTAAGAAGGTAAAATGTGACTCATTGAGTTTCTTCTGTGCATAAGTGATGTCAGCGAAGTATGCTAAGTTGTGATTATGCAACTGGAAGCAGGAATTTGTCTATTCTCATCACCCAGCATTAATAAACTTGGTAAATGCATTTTCCTGTAAAATTACTGTATTTTCTTAAAGATGTTCTAAACAGAAAAGAAAGTTCTAGCCTTTATTTATTATGAATATTAATAAACTTTAGTTGAGTGAGTACCTCAGAGATCAGAAATAAAGGTAGATTATTTCCCCTAATTGATTTGGAAGGAGTTATATTCAGTTTTTTTTAAGGGGTTATGGCCTTGGTTTTAAAATTGAAACATGAAATGCGTACAAGATCCTCCACGCGTGTAGAAATTTCTGTGTGTATCATTTCCTCTTGAATGCCTTCGTGAAGATGCCTTATATATATGGCAAGGACTGTAGCTCAGCCTTTTTTTTAACTTTTACCACCGTGAGAAGGATTAAGTCATTCTTGTAGTGTAGTTAAACCATTGAGTAGAAGTGGATGAACTGATAATTGCATTATATTTGTTCAAGGCAAGCAATGCTGGTAGGTTCCTACCATTCTTACTCTGAATGGAATGCACGGTAGCTGCCTCTCAAATTTCTGGCACTGTAATAGTGTAATTCTTCATGTTACTGTGAAGAGTTTGTGGAGCCATACATTCAAAGCAGCATAAAGAAAGCTGTATTTAATCTTCAGGTCTGAATGGTATGTTATGTTTCCATCAAGAAAACTTACGTAAATTGAAATCTAAAATGAAAGAAAATAATGCCATTGGTTGACGGTGCATTTGCAGAACTATGCAGAAAGAATACTGTTAGTATTAGCAGTACTTCTGTTGTGTGGTTATGACACCAGTCAAAGCCCATATATAATGTCTTGTCCTT
The DNA here is from genome assembly GCA_013389865.1 of Piaya cayana. Taxonomy (NCBI): domain Eukaryota; kingdom Metazoa; phylum Chordata; class Aves; order Cuculiformes; family Coccyzidae; genus Piaya; species Piaya cayana. The sequence goes on along the minus strand of WAAB01018477.1, from coordinate 11,030 downwards.
TTCTCTCCATTTCCCTGTTACTTATCTCTCCACAGTGCTGCATACCCAAGGTCCCATTGATGGCAGTCTGTATGCAAAAGTGAGAAAGAAGAGCTCTTCAGACAGCAGCAGCCCTGGTGTTGCTCAAGGTGTTCCCGTGACTGGCAGTTCTGATCACAGTGATCATACCCTGTCTGTCAGCAGTGATTCAGGACACTCGACAGCTTCCATCAGGACAGACAAGACTGAGGAGCACATTGTGTCAGGAGTCAAACGGGGTCTGAGCCCACAAGAGAAGGCAGAATTGGACCAGCTTCTTAGTGGCTTTGGTCTGGAGGATTCTGTCAACATTGCCAAGGGTGTGACTGATGCTCAAAGCAAGTACAGTGGGACTTGCCACATAGTACCAGCTCAAGTTCACATGAATAGAGATACCAAACTGAAGGACAGGGAGACTGATATTCTGGATGACGAAATGCCTAATCATGACCTTCACAGCGTGGACAGCATTGGGGCTTTGTCTTCCTCAGAAGGGCAGCACTACACCCACCTAGGGAACTTCAGTTACCACAAAAGCAGTCAGAACTCACTTCTTTCAGATGGCTTTGGAAGTAACACTGGGGAAGAGCATCATAATGTTTTTGCCTCAGATTTGGGAATTGGTGTGGATCCCCTCTGTGAGAGATCACTTGGAAGCACGAAGTCATTTGAGCCAAAGTCAACTCAGCAATTGCAACAGAATCCTTCTGTCTCACCCCAGCCTCAAACCTATGGCCCGTGTAACTACTCTACTCAGACCTGGGTACACCAGCAGCAGATGGTCACTGCCCACCAATACGGTTTTGCCTCAGAGAGTGAAATAAGGATTGGCATTCGTAATGCTGTGGAGAATTCAGGCAGTGTCCAGAGTCCGTCCCAAGTCCCACACACCCTGACACGTGGCTCCAGCAGCAGAGATGCTGTGCAGAGGGGGCTAGGAAGCATGCCAGGTGCTGCTGAAGCTGCAGAACATTGCAGTGCTGAGAATTGTAAGTCAGGACCAGTGCCTCAGAAGGACACAGATGTCCTACATGTAGGACAGAACACAGGGGACTTGCCAGCTTCTCCAACTTTGGATATTGATCAATCCATTGAACAACTGAACAGGCTGATCTTGGAGTTAGACCCTACATTTGAACCTATCCCAACCTGCATTAACTCTGTCACCAGGGACAGAAATCAGATAAATGGATTCACTAGCCTTGATGTAGATGTGGAAGGACTTGGCAGGAGTCCTGGCTTCCATGGCAAATTAGAGGTCTCAAACAGGAAGCCCTCTTGGCATGGTAAGCTGCTGTAATACTTTCTGAATATGTTTTTCTAGCGCTTGTGTGTTTTTCATATGACATAGCAGTACCTCGGGTCATGACTTCAGACTTTCAGGATGATTATCAAGGGATAGATTCTGATACCGTCTTTACATAACCATCCAAGAAATTATGGAACCAAACTGATGTAAATGAGTTCTGCAAATACTTGTTTTTTGCTTAAAAAGGTGCTGTTCAGCAAATTCTTGTCTGTGTAGAACATCAGATAGGATTTTTTACTGCTGCAATTTTAAATGCTAAGACAGCAGAATTCCTACAATTCCTATGTTGAGATATTTTTAGAAGGTAACTGTAGTGAAATGGTTTTTGCTTTCTGATTGTATGCTTTTTATGTTTTTTTAATGATTTCCACTATAAGTAGGAGAAAAAGTCCTGGCAATCTTCAATGTAGTGTAATGCTGCTGGCATTAAATTTCTATGCAGTAATTTAATAAATAATGTTGTCTTTGCCAGTAAAGCATTTCGAAACATACTCTCTATGAAACTTCTTTATGTTTAAAAATTCAGAAGTCACAGTGCTTGCATGTTATCTCTGGCTCCAATATGATTGCAGAAATCAACTAGTGGAATGAAATGTACAGCATTGCTGAGTCTATTGGCCAAGTAATACTACTGCAACTAGCAGCTTTGCAAAGGGATCAGTAGTCTGTCTCTGCTTAAATGCACTGAAACCTTTTATGAATGCTGTAGCTAAAATTTGCAGGAAGCAAGTTCTTGGTGGTTGTATTGTCATGTTTGAAAATTGTGTGTTCTGATTACTCTGGTGGAATTGTAGAATAGTTTGGGTTGGAAGGGACCTTAAAGATCATCTAGTTCCAATGCCCCTGCCGTAGGCAGTGACACCTCCAGTGACACCAGGCTGCTCAAGTCCCCATCCAACCTGGCCAGAATNGGATGCCCCATCACTGGAGATGTTCAAGGCTAGGCTGGATGGGGCCTTTAGCAGCCTGATCTAGTGAGAGGTATCCCTGCCCATGGCATGGGGATTGGAACTAGATGATCTCTAAGGTCCCTTCCAACACAAACTATTCTATGATATAGAATCATAGAATAACCAGGTTGGAAGAGACCCACTGGATCATCGAGTCCAACCATTCCTATCAAATGCTAAACCATGCCCCTTAGTACCTCATCCACCCGTGCCTTATTGAGGTCCTACAGGTTCTGGCACAAATCCCTGAAGCTTTGTCCACACATCCCAGCCCCCTCAGGCTTTGCTTCTGCCAGCCCTGATGAAACCAAGGACTCCCCACCCTGCCCAGTTCCTTCCCAGAGCAGCACTGGGATCTGCTCACTCATATCCTCTTCCCTTCCTTCCCTCCCTTCCTTCTTCCTCTTCTCCCTCTTCCTGCCTGCTGTTTTGGTGCAACTAACAACTTGCATGTGTCTCCAGGATTTGATTCAGTATCAGCCAATGTACCAGAACATGTGTCTGTGGCGTCACTGGACACATGTGAGCTGCTTCAGCTCAAGCCCAATTGGATGTGCTAAAACATTTAATGATGACTCTGCCCAGCTAGTGTTTTTCATTAGTGTGCATGCCTATGTGATCAAGGATGATTATTCTTGTAGAGAAGGTGACTTAAAAATTTTGTATTTAGGAGTGTAACTGGTGACTAAAGAAGTCCAGAAATCCATGGTAAAAGTATGGGAGCTGCTTCATTGTTTGTTTGTTTATAATACATACTCAGTATGTGGGTTTTGGTTTTTGAAGGATTTAGTTTATTAGTTTATAATTCTCTTGAATCTTTCGAAATGATTAGCTGATGAACAAATTTAAAATGTGGTTTTTCCAGCAGGAGAGAAAACCTTCGCTTTGGTATACAGTAAAGCTGGTGAAGGAGTTAAGAGGGTCATTTAGCATAAACCATCTTTTACAATTCTGTGTTAAAAGTCTGAAAAGAGATGCTTGAATTTTTCTCACAGATTCTTGTCATTTCCCAGTGAAAGCAGAAAGTAGTAGAAACACTGTTAGTTCCCTTCATATGTAAAGTCAGGTAAAGCAGGTAAACTTCCTGCCCTAATAAAGACTGTTGGGAATATGAGTGTTGAGGACATATTCTGGAAGAGGTTTTGTATTAAAGATAGTGGTGAATTTGAATTAAATATGAATATACTGACACTATTTAGAATCCTGCGTAATTTTGCGGGCGCAACAGGGCATTGTATGAATGACAAAAGACTTTAGGAGTCAGGAAGCTCCTTCGCTTTCTGTTGTATCCTTGCTTTTGGCAACACATTTCAGTCTCCATCACTCTTAGCAAGGAAAAAGGAGCTTTTTTTCCAACTGTTTTTATAAACCTGCCTCTGGAAATATTGAATATCCTTACAGGATGTTTACATCATAATGAACTTCCAACAGTAACTTCATGCATACTGATTCCTAGTCTACTTTGAATTCAAGTCAATAGAAGACATCTTTGATGCATTTAATTAGACATAGAGTATACGTCTCTGAAAGGAAGGTGGTGGATGCAATTTATGCTCAAAGTGGTATGTGAGTGCAAAGTGCTATCAGCAGCAACTTGGTTTCTGAAATTGATTTTTTTTCCCCATACTCTCTATCTCTACTTCAAAGCAACACCCATGTTCCTACTGAAATCACAGAATCAGAGTGGTTGAGGTTGGAAAGGACTTCTGGAGATCAGCCAGCCAGAGATCAGGTCCAGCGCCTGTGCTCAGACATTGAGCCAGTTGTCCAGGACCATGCCCAGGTTCCCTGTGTGCAGCTACCTCTCTGGGCAAACAGTGTCAGTGCTCAACCACCCTCACAGGAAAAAAAAAAAAGTTGTTTCCAGATGTTCAGAAGGAACTTTCAGTGTGTCAGTTCATGCCTGTCACCTCTGGCCCTGTCACTGGGCACCACAAGAGAGCCTGGTTCCCTGTTCTTTCCACCCTCCCTTCAGTATGTATATACATAGATGAGATCCCTAACGTGCTTTCATTTAATCAAGTGCTTACAGGAGGACTGCCATCCAGCATTCTGTAGACGGTTCTGTGCTCTACCAAATCATGAGTACTTCTGCATGATTTTTTATGTTAGCATACTGGGCATACCTTGTCTGGCAAAAAGGGCAATTATTTAAGGTACAGTCAGGGAGGGAGACAACTGGTACTTGGATCTTTAAGTCTTTTCTTAGATTTTTGTTCGGTGGTAGTACTTACTCCATTCACCTTTTCACTGCCATTCTGTTCAAGTTCTAACAAAGCCTTACATTGGTGTTAAAAACTTAAGGAGGAGGGTGGCAAGTAAGGGATTACCGTTTCATTCTTAGGGCACAAAATAAATGAATGAACTGTATCTAGATTTAAAGTATTACAGAAAGCCTAAAATGTGTGGAATCCAGGTCATAGGATACAAGACTGGAGACTTGTGTTGGCCTCTATTCTTGGCTTACATCATCAAGATTTGGGGGCCTCATTCGAGTCATATTTCTAGTGACTTAAGGTATTTATGTTAAGAAAATTTCCTTTAGAAGTTTAACCCTAGTAGTGCTTTCTCTTCATTTTGCCTCTCATTTTTCAGGGTCTTATGCTGCTAGTGTTGTTTACATTGGTTAGCATCTTTTAGTCTTTGTAGTCTCTTTGAAACAGGGTGCTTATTAAAACTGTTGGATATTCTCAGCTGAAATCTGTTTGTGGTGATCTTTGTTCATTTCATCAAAGGCAGCAAAACTGAACAGATACTTTTCCTTTCCTCCATCTCCTAATTAGGTGGGGTGTGGGTAAGCATTGTTTAAATTTCTGCAAGCCAAAGTACCATCTTTTTCAACAACTGCTACTTCAGAGGATGGCATCTTCTGGTGGAAGAGGTAAAGAGTAGGAATAGTAAGGGTTTAGATACGTTAATTTAGTCAGGGCCTTTAGGCAGCTGAATGCCTTTGAGTGCCCTAAAGTTTAAAGACGTCTGCTTGTGGTTGATGTGGGTCCTGTCTTGAGGAGCTTTCCTTGTGTAGCAATAATGTGCCTTGCTTCTGAGTGATAAGCAGCAGTTTTAGTTCTGTATTGAGTACCTTGCCTGCCTTTTTAACCTTTTGAGTGTATTCATTGTGATCAACAGTGCAATTTTATGTTTCATCTAATACAATTGAAGTGCAGGAGACTGTTCCCAAGAGAGGTAGCCTTGTGCTGCCTCCATAATCCTTAAATGTCAATTACCCCATTCATCTCTGAATCAATTCTGGTGACTCTGCAGTGATGGGGTGCATTGGATTACCTTGTGAATTTAATCGCTTAAGTATTTTGTCGTGGGTTAGTTCTGTCTGTCAAAGAATTAAACCTGCAACTTGGACAGGTAATTACTAAATGCCATGTGCAATCAACGTGGTGAGGGCACATGGCTGGGGATGGGGATAAAGCACAACAGCCATTTTAGCAGCCTTTAAACCAGATAGAAAAGATTTTTCCTGAAATCACATACCAATGTTCTTGTGATAGGACATGATTTGTGGGAACATCCCTGTGAGGAACAGTGTTATTCCACTGGGTTAACCAAATGCCATTAGGAAATTATGATTAATATTGGGGCAGAGCTATGAGAAAGTTAAATTCAGGATTTTAGGTTATTAGCTCCAAGGTTAAGGTTGGAGATACTAGGATTCATCTGTCATTTCCTGCATGTGTTTCAGGATACAATACTGGAGTAAGTAGTGCAAGAATAGCATTTAATTAAACAAAATATTTTTTGAAAGAAATATTCCATTGTATAGCTTAGCTTAAAATAATAATTTTTAAAGTTTGCCTTTATGTCAGGTGCTAAAATGTTCCCTTTCTGACTTCTGCAAGTATCATTCACTCTATACTAGTAAGAACTTTATTTTAAAACTACCTTTCCAAAGATAAAACAATATGTATATGTGGTGTGCTGCCACATCTGCTTGAGACTAGGAGGTCACCAGAACATACTGCTTTTCCAAATGCTGTAGGGTTTATTAATGTATCTGGACTTGCCCTGCTGCTATATACAGAATCATTTATGTATAGTGTGCACAACAGCAAGCAGTTTGACAAAATGAATGTTAAGAATGAGGAAGACCTGGAATGTTTTTTCTTCGATGCACCATCTGGTAGAAAGGGACCATTTTATCTGCAAAGAGATTGTGAATTGGGATGGTCAGAAGGAATCAACAGAAGTATAATTTTATGTCTCATCTGAATACAGATGATGATCTTAGTTCTGAGCATAAAATGAAGGTGTTCTGCTGTGTTCTTTCAAACTCTGTGTAGCACTTCAAAGGAGTAAATCCGTAAGTATAGTCTAAACATCATGTTATGCTACTAGGCAGGTAACTGATCACTGGAAAAGCAACCTACTTTTTTGCAGGAGGCCCTGTCACTTCCCGAGCCTCAGTTGTATGAGAAAATAGAGTAGGTAGATTGAAACAGCAAAATTAGTCAATTTTGATGGGGGATGGGGAAAAGACAAGCAAATCTGAAGTTTGAGAAACAAGGAAATACTCTTTAGCACCTCCCTCCCTTTTTCAAACATGCATAACAGCTCACTTGTCTTTGAGGACTGTAGGCATGCAATATGTACAATGTACATGAGGAGAGATAGAGAAAGTGGCCTTAGGGGATACAGGTCTGTCAAATGCTCTAGAGTTTTAGAGTACAGACTGAAGTCCTTAAAGTCTGTTGTCTTCATACTTCTGAGAATTAGTGCTTCTACGCAAGGATTAGTAAATAATAAGAAATATCCTCTGTACTCACTGGGGTAAATGGCAGGTTTTAAACAGTTAAAAAAAATGGATGAAAATATAGCTCATTCTGGTTTGTTAAAGTCAAAAGTCTGTTTCTGCATGTCTGGGAACAAACTAATGTGTAACGTCAGGGAAAGTTCTTCTTCAGACTTCAGCACTGCCTTTCCTCCACAGTGAAGCTTTAGTTTAGTCTGACTTCATTACTGTGCACATGCACACACATGCAGTAAAGCTGAAGTACTCAGTATACTTGCAGTGTAAGGTTGTAAAAGTGCTATACTAGAAAGAAAAGAAAACCTTATCATGTAAGATAATAATCCCTTAAAATAACAGCAATTAGTTGTTATTCATTGCCAGTTCGGGGTAACAGAGCACAAGTCTACCTTATGTCATTTACCTTATCTTTGAGCAGACTGGAAGGCAATTAATTAGCTGTTAAAACTGCTGCAGCACAGAAGGTGTAAATGATAGGCCAAAGAAATGCTGGCTGGCATGGAGATGGGGAAATAGCCATGAGTAAAGGATAACCAAAACTGCAGTTGTTCACTGGGGAGGGATGGTTGGTCTTACCCAGTAGGGTTTTGGGGGCAGCTCTCTGCCCTGTTTTAAACAGTCCTTGACCTATCAAGTATATCAAGAGAATGAATCGACCTGTGATGGAGGGAGTTGTCAGATCAGGGCTTAATGGCTTGGAGTGCGGCTGGATGGATGAATGAGTATTCTGAGTGAGCAGGAGCAAACAGTGCTGGAGATGAATGGGTTTGACTTGATATGTTGCGTTGTGTGCTTAACTTGACCGTTGAATTATGAGAGGGTGGTGGGGTTATGTGATTTCCTGCCTGAGCATCCAGGAAATGAATGCCTTAAGAAGGCATGTGCGTGTTCCCAGTGCCCTGCAAAGCTGGAAGAATGAGTTTAAGAATGAAATAATGTGTGTCAGCTGGGTTGTACGTTATGGTGCATTACTACCTTTCTTTGCTTGTATGTTTCTGTACTGATTGACAGATAACTACCTCTCCTTTCAGCCTTCTTCCTAGAGGTTTTCATGCACATGTACCCTTGCTTAATATGGCATAAACGACTCATGGCCTATGTAGCAGAGTTCTGGGTTTTATCCAAAACTACATCTTGAGTTAAGTGCTCAGTGGTTTTGACAGTGGAAAGAAGCAGACAGTGATCTTTGAATTTTGTTTTGCTAGGGTGAACCATGTAGAACAGTAACTGTATTCTCATTCAGTAGTGTATGTGTCACATATCAGAGGTGAGTCAGTGCACTGTATATTCCAGTTTTTTTCATTTACATGGGGTGAGTTACATGGAGGTGAGTTTCCGGTGATAAAAGAAGCTGACATTTACTAGTAACAGAGCGTTGCAGTATTTCTTAATTTTAGGTAAAAGGAAAGTTTGCAGCCTGAGTAAATTTCGATGTGTATGTAAGCTTTCCTCTGCAGCCTTATGTTCCACCTTTACTTCACTCTTTCATGCCTAGTAACACATGACCTCAGCCTGCTATTAAACATCCTTTGTAATATTTCCTCAAACTAGGCATCTTATTGCAAAACTTAAGCTTATTGTGTGGAGAAGGAAAGCTAAACCAACGTTTTGCTTTTACCTAGAGAACTGTAAAAGCAAGAACCTGTTAACAGAGAACAGAAAGGTTTTTATCCATTGTCAGTAATACCTGTCATTACTGTCATCCATGTCTCATTCCCCCACCTTGTCCATCTCAATTGACCAGCACGACAAAGATGTGCTGTGTTTTCCACGAGGTTAAAATTATATTGTTGCTTTCAACTATTTCTGATTCTTCTTTGCATGAGTTATTGTATTAGGAAATATTGTCTTGAAACATTCTTAGGTACCTAACGTGGTGGGGACAACAAAGAGATACGGTTCACAGAGCCTTCCTTGCATTTTCTGTGAAGTTTATGTAGTTTATCAGCTCAGTAAAGAATAGGGCATTAAACAAAGCCATCCTTGGAACAAAAAACAACATACAAAATGAATAAAAATGAGGTGGCTAAACATCTGATTACAAGTGTCTGGAGCATCTTCAGAGATCTTTGCTCTGTTGAAAATAAATCTTTGAAGATGGTTTAAATGATGGTATTATAAATTATGCTGGAGTGTATCTGCATACAAAGGAGGAGAACAAATCCTTTTTGCATACTTTATTAAATAATAACTTCTAAAAGCATTGAGCTGTTCCAGATGTTGCCATTCACTCTGTGATATTATGTGGGACAGCAAACACAGTCCATGTGAAGTAAGTTGTAAAGTCACAGAAGAACAAAGCTTGCCCAAATCCTCATGTGCCTTATTTGCATGTCCTAAAAATAAACTACCAAACCTATTGCAGTTTTCATTGCACAGGGAAATATTGGTACCTGACTTGGAGTTAATTTTAGAGTAGTTAACAGTAAATTTAAATGGAGTTTTTTTGCTAAACTAAAGTTAAAAACGTAAGTTTTTAAAACTGGAGTTTTAACTAAATTTAGTTTTTTAAGCTAAACTAATTCTAGTAATTTTCTAAGCTAATGCAAGAAGTGGAGTTTTAGTGACATTTAGCAGCACAGTAAGTTTTAATTTCATTTAATTTGTCGTATACACAAAGTTTCATCAGTCCTCTAACTTTCAGGATGTGGGCCTGGGTGTAGCATCATTATGACATCTCTGTATGGGTTTGGAGATACCACTTCGTATTTCGCAACTGGCTTGCGGCCCATGCTTGGCACAGTGTAAAAAAGCTGAGAAACTAAAGTGGCCGGACCTATGAAGCCTCTGTGTCCTATGTGGACAGGTTTAGTGGCCTATTTGGATTTGGAGTAGTTTAGAGCTTTTCATTTGCTTGTTAAACTAATCAGTTATAAGGAGTTTGGGCTTCTATCCACTACCCATTATAAATAGGGGGTAGAAAGAGTATTTTGCTTGTGAGTAATTGCTAAACATGGGGTATTCTTTCAAGAACAGAGAGATGTTTCTTGCTGCAATAGTGCTTCCATTCTATGTTTTAGAAAGATTAAGGCACTGAAGATATTGCAGATGCAGCTCTGTTGGCTTGTGTTCTGATTAATCCCTTTGAAACAGTGTTCCTATAGAGCTATGAATCTGAAAACTTGAGCATAACAAGATACTCTGTTCTCAGTTGCATCAGAAATCCATCTTTTTTTAAAACTGTGTATATATTTGCTTGTCCTTTTTCCACCACAACAATGTTTACCTTGAGTTTTGCCTAGCCATCTTTGAAGTGTTATTTCTCCTTATAGTTTGTAACAGTGGTTGTAAAGCTGATTCTAAATTCTTAAAATAGACTTGCTTTGATTTAAGCATAAAGCTGTTTTGAAAGCTTGATCATTAAATGCCTTCTTCAAAAATGTTAAACTTTGTAGAAGATAAATGGTACCAGAGAAGAAAAAAACTTTTGATTTAAATAGGGTTGTGGTAACATTTTTTTATGATGTGGGGCAGTTCCTGAAGGCTCCTCTGCTAGAAGGTAACTTATGGAGTTTTTTTTTCCCCTCAATGAATTGTTAAGCCTTCTGTTGGATTGAACCCCTGTGTTTCACAGTAATGGGTAGTCAGAATTATGCAACTCTTTTTAAACTGCTACACAGGCAGCAGCATTTGGACTTTCTGCAATGATAATATAATTCTATCCAAAGTCTTATTTCAGCCTTCATGGTTATACTGATGTCTGTGAAAGGAGCACTGGAAAAACAGCCTTGTGGGAGCTTCCGCTATATCTTTCTTATGAGAACCCTGGATTTTATCAGTCTATAGCTTGAATTCATAGAGCCTCTTTTCACATAGTTTCAGTATATGGTGAGAAGCTCACTACAGTGCATTTGTTTGTCAGCTCCTCTTTATGCTTCTCTGTGTGTGACATGCTTGTAGGCAGCAACAATTTAGAAGTTGTCTGTCTGCAACGTTATTTGTTCTGGATGTTAGCTCTTTAATTACCATACCTGCTAAATCACAGAATCAC
>WAAB01018476.1:8089-20531 GCA_013389865.1 Piaya cayana | reverse complement strand
GGGCATCGTTTAGAGATTGGTGGAACTGGATGGACTCAATGATCCGGTAGGTCTCTTCCAACCTGGTGATTCTATGATTCTATTTTATAATTTGGATTTGAGCTATTTTTTCCCATTACATTATTCTAGAACTAAGTGATGTTAACACGCCATCAGGCACCAGTTGTGGCAAACTCAATCTCACACAAAAACCAAACACAGAAAATTTAAACTAGTCCTTCTGCAACTTTACAAAAATCGTTTACTTGAGTTTCATAATAAACATTTGTATTTATAGTAAAAGTCAAGAAATGCTATTTATTTGTATATAACTCCACCATGTCCAGTATTAATCTTGGGATATGATGACAGGAAGAGAAAGGGTTGTTTTCTCACCCTTATAAATACAACCAAAAAGCTTGTGGATCTACCACAAACTTACTTAGAGGTTTTATCATTTAAAGCATTTAACATTACTGTTAAATTCCAGAGCACCCGAACAGTTCATGCAGTTGCCTATGAAATTGTACCAATGTAACACACAAAACCAGACAACAAACCACCAATAAAATTAATTTAAAATAGTGAAACTTCTGTCTAACCACAATCGCATTGTTTTTCACTTAAGTTTATTTTCGACTTCCTTGGCCTTCAGTTGCATGCAGCACACACTGCAACCTTCTCAAAGCTGCCAACACAAGCTTGCCAGGGCATGACCAGGTCTCCCAAACTTGTAAGGTAATTTCTAAGGTAGTTTCATCACTCTTAATGCCAAATTACCATATCCCTTAAATGAGAATAAATAAGAACTAAAAGCCTCTCCCTTTACCCTCCAAAAAACCCCATAATTGACAGGAAATGCTACTGAGCAGAATACATAAAACAACTGACCGGCACATCTGGATCTCTCCTGACATAATAACAGGTCACCAGTTTGAGAAGATGTGTCCCAGAGACTCATACTTTGGAGCTCTAAAACTTGGGTAAGCGGAAAACATTCCAACACTGCTCTATGCTTCCCTAGACAGACTCCCTTGAAAATAAATTTATTGCCCCCGGATATTAACACTTCCAAGTCTGCCTTCTTGCATCAAGGGAATGTCAGCAGATTTTGGTTTGCCTTTTGGCAAGCTAGTAATGATTTGTGTTGCAGAGTGTTATCACTTGTGTTCTCCAAAACAAAGCCAAAACTCTTGCCCTGAGGAGCTAACAATTTCTGGCTGGATTCCACCAGGACTTATAGATACTATTAACCTGCATCAAAAGCACACAAGGGGGAAATCAAAAACAGTAACACTGACCAATAAATCTAAGAACACTTAAGGAAAAAGCCAGGTATTTCCTATATTTTCCCTGTTATAAAAATTCCTATGCTACTTATGTAGTTACAGAGGTTTAGAAGAGTGCTAGAAAAGTGGTTTATAATCAAATACATAAGAATTCCAGATGGGGTTATACAATTTTCTCTACAAGTCACTGTGGGCTTCACTTTTTCCACTTAATCTACACATTTAAAGATAAAGCTAAGCATTGCCTCTGAAAGCCTGACTTACAACATCCATCAACTAAAATCAACAATCATAACTACAATCAACTACCGTCACGTATCCAACCTACATCCAAGATGCGGATCTTGCTAGAGTCTCCTTATCTTTTCAGTGAACTGCATTCTGACAATATTAAGCCTGCTTTAGTTAAGAGAAGAACACAGAAGCAGGTATGGAACAAAAGGCATTTGGCTTGCTACCACCAGGTGGCAAAAAACAGCAATAAAGCTGGACAAAATCTGGATTCACAAGGAAGCCACTACAGAGGAACAATTTCATGCCATACTGCCCTCTATTTAACTGTTATCAAGTAAGTAACTGCATACTAGCAGAAGAGCAAGTACCAACTTCACCTCAGAAACTGTCAAATGTGACTTCACAGAGGTTCTCTAGAAATCAAATACTACATAAACCACTTGAAGTAACTCCAAAAGCTAGGTATTTCCCTCAACATTCAAAAATAAAGCTTTTTTTCATTTAGGGCAGCTCTCTTACAACACACAGGTAAGTATCTCCAAAGCTGCAAGAGCGCCCAGATATAGCCACGAGTTTTGAAGATTTCAGTCAGAAATAAAAGGATTAGTCTAGTCTAAGACTATACAAGAGTACTTGTATAAAAAAAAAAGAGTGCATAAAACACACACAAGTCAACAGAAAGAGTAGAGAGTGCTTTTAACTTGCTCTGTAGAGGTGTGGCTGAGAAAACTTGAGTTTTCACATGTATTTAAAAAAAAGCTAAAATCTGTTAAATTTGCCAGGTTCAGTGTACCAAGGTATGAATACACAGGGTATCAATACCTCCTACGCCGTTTTAGTGATTCTCTAAAAAACCAAAACAAAACATACTCAAATCAGTAGTTTGCATCAGAATACAAGCTATTAATCCACCTTTTCAATGTTTTAAATATGTGATGGAGTAAAGACCACGCTCCAAAACATACATTAACAAAGGCCTTTAGTTCAGCGAGAGCGTATCACTTAACCAGTGTCACTGCAGGGTGCGCCAGACTGAGGCAGTAATCATGATGTACACCAAAAGAAAAAGACAAGGCCACTATTCCATCCAGCTAACTCTACCTCAGTACAATAACTCAGGACTTCTTTTAGGCAAATCCAATTTTGGGAAATGATGAAAAAGTCAAACCTAACCAACAGAATAAGCCATTTCTAGGTCACTCTGTACTGCTCACTTAAGGTATCTTCACCTTAAAAAATTGCTGTAACTGCCCATAACTGTGGGGAAAGTTTATGGCTTCTCTCTCTCCCCGCACTGCCAACAGTGGAAAAGCTCCCAGATTTCTTCTTACTGGTATCAGTTTCACCTCCTTTTAAAGCCTCTTGATCTATACCTTTATCCATCAAAATGAACGCTTTCTATACAACACAAGTGCACTTTTTTCATATAACTTGTCACAGGACAACACCATAACTCAGACACCTTGTAAAAAGTTATTATTACTACACTGGTTTTCATAGAAAAAATCTACCAGCCTCTTGAGATCAAAAGTTGGTAGAATTTTTATTTTGTTATAGCAGACACGGCAAATTCAGTATTTCCAAACAACATTAAAGTGATGCTGTATAAAGTGCTCATAGAGTCAGATTTTATATAATTTCTGGAGCAATTCTCACGCATGCATGAGAGTCTCGAGTACTACTGGATTTAGCTACTAATATGAAAAAAAAAAAAGAAAAATCTCTTACTTTCTGCACATAACACAAAGCTTCTTTGGAGCAGGTTTGTGTGAGAACGATGAGAGGCAGGTAGTAGAACAAAAAAGGTGAGCAGATCCTTTTCGCTGATACGCAGTCTGTCCCTTTTGCAAAGGCTTTTTGCAGTTTGCACACGTGACTTTCACCTGTTTGGAAGGCTGCTGCTGGGCAGAGGGCTGGAAAATCTGCTTCGGAAGTGATGCTACAGGCGACAAGGAATCCACACCTGGTTGCTTCTGATTCCTAGGGAAGGAAGCTGACTGGGATATCCAAGAATCTTCAAGACAAGAGAAAAAACCAAAACAAAACAAAAACAAAAATAGCTAAATGAACTGACATGTATATATATATATCAAGTAATATTCACAGACAAATAAGCATAAAAATCAGTTTGCTTTTGGAACTAACAATTAACAGAAGAAAGACAGTATTTTAGAAATTCTGTTTTAAAGTAAAACACTGGTTGATGGTGCCACTTTCCACTGTTATAAAGCTTCAGAACATCAATAGATTTCAGGACGCTACCATCACACATCTACTGACAAGCTTTGCAGACCCCGATTCACTTACACTGACTTTACAAACTGGTCATTTTATCTTAAAGACAGAACTACAACTACCAACTGCATTTTTTTTTTTTTTTAAGAAAAGACCAACAGAGAACATGGAATTTCTACGCTAACACTTGATCTATAAACTCTGCAAAGTTATATGAAATCTTAGGCTTTTTGTTAGTTATTTTGCTGTAAAGCTTTAAACAAGCATCTGTACAATTTCATGTCCTGCATCCATGATAAACTTCAGACCTGGTGTTCCCCACACTACTTGCCTAGTGCAGCTTGCAGCCAGAGAGCTAGGGAACAGTTAGAGTGAAGCACACATCTGGGATCTGCAGTCATGTCATTTTCCTCTCAGAGTTCCTATTTTTCTCAATTAACTTTTCAATGCAATGAACACCACTCAATATGCAAACTGGTAAAACCCTACCAGATTTTTCTCCATAGAAATCAATATACCTAGAAAACAATATTTCACTAAGTTCTGGCACTAGAGAAATCTACATCCCTGTATTCCAGGCTTCTCTAGTCTTCCATCTGTCTATGGAGCCAAGTCATCTCTGTCCAATCGTTTGTAGTATAACATCCTAAAAAGTAACTTTTCTAAGAAGAACTTAAGTAAAACTTTTTCTCCAAGAGAAACAGACCTAGAAAAACCACATGCTTCTGTTAAATTACATGCTCCTCATATTTGTTTGGAGCAGAACATACCAACTCTGGGAGGGAAAAAAAAAAGTAATTTCTAGGTCTTCCTCTGGAATTTAATGTTTCATTTTAAGTAACTATCACCAGAACATAGGAATGTCAAGCTTCTGAAGAACACCAACACATCACCTAAGCATGAATTAAAACCTGAACAGGAACTTCTTGCCATTATAAAAGAAAATTCAAACACATTTTCAGCAGTGCCTCAGCTACCCTGAGTACTGTCACAGCACATGGGACTTACCTTTCAAGCTTCCTATTCCCAGCATCTAGAACTGCACTGTCACTGACACTTGCATAATATTACTTGCATAATATTACTGACACTTGCATAATATTACTATTTCATAGTACTTGCACTACTACTTTTAAGTAAAGAGTAAACCCAGCATTTACTGTAACTGAAAAAGATACTCAAGCTTTGACTCTCTTACTGCAGTAATTCAGTATATTCCTGGAGAATTTTTACAACTAGTATTAACAACCAAATATAAGAAAGGTGATTTTAATTTTTGTAACTTCAGATAACAAAAATCTTAACCTACAGACTTCAGTAACTGATCATACCTTGCTGTAAGGGACATTATCTTGGTCCATAATCATTCAGTAAATAGAAGGCACCCTTTCCTCATACTAGTTTCTGAAGTTCTCTTTTCCCAAGAGGGTTTTAGTCATAACATGTTCTGCTACATAGTTTTAAAATTAATTGTAGTGACAAAAGTTCTCTTGTTACAGCAACAAATACACATTCCTTAGCAAGCTGAAGATCATTTTCTGTTGTGACGTCATAGCTGTAAAGGATGTCCTATTTCTCAGATACGCAGGGTAAGTTGGAAACTTGCCCCCTGTAATGCTTGAGGGTAATAGAGCTGGAATGAAGGGATGAAGGGAAGAGAGAAAGGAAGCAGAACAAAGCACATTCCTCTCTGGACCACTGAAGAAGTTTACCTTTGAAAGCAAGAGCATACTGACAAACTAAGACATGTTTCCACAGTGCCTAAAGTTCAAATTCACTCGAGTGCTCTCTTCAAACTTTTCTATACTATGTCTACTACCTGAGATACCTTTAATGTCCTGATAGCCCCTTAACATCCCCAAATATTTTTATATTCTCCTCTTTTCTCACAGGTTTTAATTGGGAATTAATTGGAATTTTATCAGGAATAGGTAGCACCTGCAGTAAAGTTAGGTGTGCTTGTAATTCCAGTAGTGTTCAGCTAACACTCACAAAAGCTTGAGTCTGCTACGTGCATCTGAGTTCGAAAACTTTACCATGATTTCCTAGTACCTCATTAAGATTTCTTTGTATTTCCTTAATATCTTAAGGCTTGATACAGCCTTTGTTAATTAAGACTTTGTTGCATTTCTCCTTCCACAAACACACCACAAGAACATCTAAAGATCTTCTTGCCTTTCCTTTTTTTACTTTCACTTCTTCCATATCGTATCTTCACGAAGATTAATATTTAGACTGTGACTTTACTTCACACCTCACATTTTAGCCATGTCACCTCCCCCCCCATGTTATTTACAAGGGATTTTGGAATCCATTCTTCATGTCCTTCAATTGAGTTGGTGCATCACACTTCCTTAAGTCGATTCCTGATGAATTTCCATGCTTCACTGCCCTTGTCTTCAATGTTCAGGTTCTTTAATTGCCAACTTTTTGAGACTGTACAGTTTCATGTTCAATTTCTTCTTAATATAATGGCTCTTCAGGATCTTCACACTGTCTCTCATTCACTCCTGTTCTAAACTTGTATAAAACTATTCCTTACCCTCATTTCTACCAACACATCTATTTGAGGAGTCACCTTGTGTAAATGGCTGAATGAAATAGTCTTTTTTAAAAAACTGAAAAGAAATGTATCAGCACACCTTGGGGCAAAGGTGAGGAGGAAGACAGTAATAAAAGTTTTACAGAGGCATGCAGCTCTTGAATCATATTCAGCTACATCTACATTAACGACCTGGTTCAGAGCAGGGCAATTCTGAACTGCATCCTCAGTTCACTCAGTGCTGGTTATGGCTTTGGAGATGTTTTTATACACAAAAAACCTAAATTACATTATGTTCAGAGAAACAAAACCTAGTCCCAAAGCATTTGGAACTCATCTGTATGTACCTCTGCTCATCAGCTTGGACATCTCTAAGACTTTTGATATAGTCCCCCAAAATATTCTTGCTGTTAAACTGGAGACACGTGGATATGATGGATAAGAATTGGCTGGATGGCTGGGTGCAAAGAATTACAGTTAACGGCTCAATTAACTGGAAACCAGCAACAACCCTCAAGGTTGGACTTCGACTGAAACCATTTAATATCTTCACCCACAGAGACAGTGGGATTAAGTGGATCCTCAGTAAGTTTATAGATAACACCAAGCTGAGTGGTGCAGCTAAGATAAAGAGAGGTGATGCTATCCAGAGGGACATTGATAAGCTTGAAAAGTGGACCTAATTGAACCTCATGAAGCTCAATAAGGCCAAGTGCAAGACGTTGCACACAGGTCAGGGTAATCCTGACCATCAACACAAACTGGGGGATAAATAGATTCAGAGCAGCCCTGCACAGCAGGACTTGAGGGTACTGGTGGATGAGAAGCTGGACGTGAGGTGGTAATGTGGGCTCAAAGTCAACTGCATCCTTGGCTGCAAAATAAGCCTGGTCAGCAGGCCAAAGGCAGTGATCCTCCCCCTCTACTCCACACTGGCGACAGCATCCAGCTCTGGGGTCACCAGAGCAAGAGAAACACGGGCTTGTTAGAGCAGGTCCAGAGAAGGGCCATAAAAAGGCAAAAGGCTAGAACACCTTGCCTGTGAAGAAAGGCAAAGAGATTTGCAGTTGTTCAATCTGTAGAACAGAAGGCTCTAAGAAGACCTCATTATGGCTTTTCAATATATAAAGGAGGCCTACAAGAAAGATGGAGAGATACTTTTTACTAAGACTTGTAGTGACAGGACAAAGGATAAAGGTTTTAAATTAAAAGAGGGTAGATTTAGACTAGATATAAGGAAGACATTTTTTTACAGTGAGGGTGCTGAAACAGTGGGTGCCTATAGAAGTTGTGGATGCCTCAGCACTGGAAGTGTTCAGGGTAAGGTTGGGTGGGGCTTTCAGGAACCTGATTTATTTAAAGATGTCCCGGTCCATGGAGCAACTACCACTAAATGTCTCTTCTGAACAAAACCACAATACGTTCTGAGTTAACAAGTTGCACATTATGCAACGCATACTGCTTTCCATACAGTGGAGGCACCTAGATAATGGGAGTAGACTAAGACTGATCCAAAAGAAATCTTCCAAGCCACATGCATAATCATATAATCATTCAGGTTGGAAAAGACCTTGAAGACCACTGAATCCAACCATAAATCTAACACTGCCAACACCATCACAAGACAATGTCCCTAAGCATCACATCTACAAGTCTCTTAAATACCTCCACAGATGGCAACTCAAGCACTTTCCTGAGCAGCCTGTTCCTGTGCTTGATAACCCTTTCAGTAAAGATTTTTTTCCTAATATCCAACCTGAACTTCCCACAATGCAACTCGAGGCCATTCCCTCTCCCACTACCACTTGTTACTTGGGACAAGGGACCAACATCGGCCTCACTACAACACCCTTTCTGGGAGTTGTAAAGAGTGGTAAGGTCTCCTCTTAGCCTCCCCTTCTCCAGATTAAGTAGCTCCAGGTTCCTCTGTTGGTCCTCATAAGACTTATGCTCCAGATACTTCACCAGCTTTGTTCCCCTTCTCTGCATGTGCTCCAGCACCTCAGAGTCTTTCTTGTAGGAAGGGGCCCAAAACTAAACACAGCATTCGAGATGCAGCCTCACCAGTGCCAAGAGCAGAGGCACGATCACTACTCTTGCCGGTCAAACCATTTCTGATACAAACACATACAACATATTTGCCAGAGCCTCACTATCACCAATTCTGACGTGTTATTTTTCTAATAACAAGTAAATGTCACATGTCCTATTCAGTTTGTCACTAGAGAGGGGGAAAAAAGATGTGTAAGGAAACAATACATGATTGTATCTTCAAAGCTTCAACTACTTGACATATAAAGCACGTATAACAGGTCTCGTCCAAGACGCAAGCTAGTGTGTCTTTGGGTAACAGACAAATTCAGATTTGAAAACTGCTCTCTAAATTATTTTGACATTCAGTAAATACTAACCAGCAAATCTCTAATGAAAACTGTAGTATCTGAGAACAGTTTCCCATTCAACTTCTTATATCCTATTTCTGAACTATAATCAAGTGTTTTTCAACCCATGATCTTCAAATGACATACATCAAAGCATTTTTATTGCCAACAGGCTTAAATTAACTAAGCAGGAGTCTCCACCTCCATTGGAAACACTTTAGAAATCTGGAAATCAGAACACATGCAACACCACTGATCCAGAAAAGATGAATTCTTAGGTTGGAATTAGGTAGAATATATTAAAATGAATTTAGGGTCAAGTGCTTCCTGTCGTAGTATCAAAGTTGCCTACAGGCAGGGTTAACTTCTACTGACAAGACTTTCTAGGGAAAAAAAGGTGGTAACTTCCAGGGAAAAAGAACAAAATTGAAACTTGCTTCCTGAAAACCTTTCCGTTACATCTCTGTAAGCACAAAAACCTGTTAGTGATCCACATCTACCATGTTTCAGCCTTTCTTGTGTAAAAGCTATTTTCACTACAGCCGTCTTCCCCTCTTTCCTCCTTGTTTCCTCACATATTCTCAATATTTTTTCTAATTCCTCTCATTCAGTATTTCTCTCCTCCCTTTTACCTGTGGCAACCCCTCCTGCTTCCTTTTAAAACTACTGCTCTGCACTTTCCACATACAATGGCCACAGCCATAAAATAATCCTATTATTGTACACCTTAAAATACATCTCTCAGCCACTTGTAAATTTATTTTTTTCCCTTCCGAGTAAGTCTTTTTCATCAGGTCCTTACGAGGGAGTCCCAGCCACCACTCCTCTCTGACCTCAATCTATTTCAATACAGTTATGGTTTCAGCTTATCAGACTTCACACCAGCAAAATTCTGCTGTGTATCTGTTAATCAAGCCAAAAAAATAAAAGTTCAGTAGTTGAAGGGAAAGCATATGCTGATTTCCTTAAGATGCATTTTCCCCAAGTAAAACAACGGCACTACTTTAAGGTAATAAATGCTTTTAAGTTATCACGCATGACTACGTGAACATCTGTGACTGCACAATACTCATAATCCATGTCTAAGGGATCAACTATCAGTAGTGGGAATGTTGGTTTTAAAAGATTAGAAACTGAATCACCAACTTATTCAGTGAGACATCCAGACCATAAGGAACTTAACAGCTTTCAACTTCCATAGTCAAATTCTGACATCAGCTTCAAGATGAACACAAAACCCCCACAACTTAACACTTAACATAAAGCTTAGTTTCCTACTGGCATTTCCATAATACAATACGAAAGGTATTGATACTTGTGCAAAACCACGTTTGGTAAAACACGACCAAGTTCAAAAATTGTGCTGTTTAAATTTTTGTTGAAAATCGGGTAAAAAAAAAAATAAATTCCATGTGTTTTAATCAGCATATATGAGCAAGTCAAGAAATTGTGCATTACCAAAGGCCTACTGACCTTTTAAAATGACCTTTAAATTTTCCTTTTAAAATTACCTTAACCAGTTTGAAGCTGAACCCCTACAGAAAATGGTAATTTGGCTTTTTGCCCCTACTTCTAGCCTAACAGAACAGAGTACCAGTATATGCTAGAACTTGGAAGGGTTTAAATTGCTTATGTGAAAGCTTAAATTCTGTAGAATAGCAATTCCAGAAGGCCATTCACAGCTGTTCCATCTGGTTTTTAGCAATACCTCTTTACGTGCTAAATCGGGAGACACTATACTGCTGTTTACACAGATACAGACCAAAACGAGCCAATTAAAACTAATTAATATTGTATGATATCAATGTTCTGTATGCAGAAAACCATGAAACCTACCTACTTATAAATTAAGATTGGACTTTCAAATTCAGGCTCAAATTACACTCAGATGTCAAGAAAACAGAACAGTAAAATACTACTCAAATAACTTCGATGCATTACACTAGTCATGGAAATCCACAAAAATGTACCAGAGTTACATAGTTACACTAACTTTGAGAGTACCCTTGTTACACAAATAAAGTCATAAAGCAACCTTTGCTTTAGATATAAACACTTGTGTCTCAAAACATCCAGAGGTTCCACTAACTGCTACACTGGATAGTCCATCTACCTATGACATTACACCATGTGAGCATTATTTTATTCTCAAGTCTCAGATAAGGTTGTGATATGGATGAAGGGTACCAAGATCTTCCATAAGAATTAAGCTAAAAAACTAAGCAGTGCCACCACCAAACCCACTTTAATCAACATTCTATTACTTATTTTCAGCTTTTAAAGATGTTCAGAATTGCAACTTACCAGGATTATGATGAGTCACAGATTCTCCATTTTGAAACACATCTCCAGCCACATTCATTCTACCAGGATTGAAAGGTCCTACACCAGTCTTGGTCTGTGAAGTCAAAGATTGGGTGTATGTTTGCATATTAACACCAAAACTACTTGACTGCAGTCCATTAGATACATCTCCCAAGTTGGCATTCTGGAGTGATGTTACATGTGTAATCACTAAGTTCATGTCACGCCCTTCAGCATTTTCTAAACGACCATCACTCACAGAGCTCACAGCACCTGTTTCTAATGTAGTAACATTAGCAATCTGAATTTCAGAGTCTGGTTCTGTGGTTATACCACTATTACCTATTCCTGAATTTACCTTACTTCTTGAAAAACTGGAAGCTGAGAATTCCATATCGTTGGTTCTATTTTTACACTCTGGAAGTCTCCGTTCATTAAAGCTGGAAGCATTCTTCTCTTGTACTTGATTCGTTTCAATGTCTTCTTCATCATCAATAATGATAGTCTCACTTATACTCCCCTTTTGAGAATTTAAGTCTTTTGGTGGAGGAAGCATTTTGCCATCATTTCCTTGAAGTTCTTCATTTTTTGATGATGTAAATGCAGTGTTCCTTTGATCCACTACCAGTGATGTAGAATTTTGTGGAGGTTGTACAGGTTCAATAAAAACTACATCGTCGTCATCTTCTATAGACGAGTTCTGGAATTTATTAGGTCTGGAAACTAAAGAACTTGGTGGACCACCAAATGTGTTTCCGACGTTTGCAAGACCTGCTGCCATGGTAGTATTCCCTAGTAGTCTAGCAGTATGTTCAGATAGTTCTAATCCTCCCAGAGGACTTGTGTCCATTCCAGATCTGCTGTTTAGAGAAAAACAAAGCAAGAAAACAAAAAAACCAGCTTCAGAGTAAGATACAAAATTTTCCAATAACAGTTCCTACAAATAACTATGTAATTCATAGTCCTGAAATTTATCTATGTTCTTCTTTGAATATGTTAACGTTCATTTACTTTCTAATCCTATGCTAGAAAAAAAATACTGACATCACCAGCATTTCCCAGACAGCAGCTATACATCATTATTTATTAATTATATTTATTCATAGAATCACAAGATGGTTTGGACTGGAAGGGACCTTAAAGATCATCCAGTTCCAACCCCCTATGGCAGGGACGCCTCCAACCAGACCAGGCTGCTCAAGGCCCCATCAAACCCTCCATTGAGAAGGCATTTATTACATGTTCCTGTTTTCTCAGCCCCTTTCCCACCCACATGTCTAACGGCATGAGGTTTAACACGGCCAAATGCCGGGTCCTGCACTTGGGGCACAACAACCCTATGCAGAGCTACAGACTGGGAGAAGTCTGTCTGGAGAGCTGCCTGGAGGAGAGAGACCTGGGAGTGTTGGTTGACAGCAACTGGACATGAGCCAGCAGTGTGCCCAGGTGGCCAAGAAGGCCAATGGCATCTTGGCTTG
>WAAB01018475.1:0-22025 GCA_013389865.1 Piaya cayana | reverse complement strand
TCTCTCTCTCCCTTTCTCTCTCTCCCTTTCTCTCTCTCCCTTTCTCTCTCTCTCTCCCCCTTTCTTCCTTTGTAGAAAAAGTCCAGGAAGAGCTGGATGCTGTTTTGAGTCCCTCCCATCTCATCTGCTATGAGGATCGGAAGAAAATGCATTATACAAATGCTGTGGTTCATGAGATCATACGCTTTAGTAGCATTATTTTAATCACAATTCCTAGACAAGCAGTGAAGGATACAACTGTTTTGGGGTATCGGCTTCCAAAGGTAGTAGTTTCCTTTCTGTCTCAATGTGGTCTTTGGCCGTGAGTTCAGTTCCTAGCAGTCATGTTTACCGTTATCTTTTTTCCCCTCCAGTTGAGAGGATGAGAGTTTTCTCATCAATGCCTTGAGAGAGATAATTTGAAATGCGCTATTTAATTTCCAGATGCTTTGTTCAGCACTTGTCAAAACCTGTCAAAGCTTGTCAGAAGAGGGAAAATAATTTTACTGCGTTTAGGATAAGGTGCTAAAGAGCTGCAGACAAATCATTCTGTTGCATTTGTTAGCAGAATGGAAAAATAGGAGACATGAAGGAATACAGCAGGAAAACTCCTGAGCCTGAAACACTGGAATTTCTTTTCTTGTTTATTTCTTGAAGGGAAAAAAGCCCTCAGAACAGTTTGAGACTAATTTTTTTTAATAAAATAATCTTTATTTCTGACTAGTAGTGTGCTGAATTACAGCAGGAATCTGTGTCCTTTTCTTCTTGGTGTGTGAGAGACAGAACTGAGCCAACAGCGTCTTCCTTTCAGGGCACTCTGGTTATGGTAAACATTGACTCGACCCTTTTTGACCCCGAATACTGGGAGACACCTCACCAGTTCAACCCAGGTCATTTCCTGGATGAGGATGGAAATTTTGTGGTCCGAGAGGCCTTCTTAGCCTTCTCAGCAGGTGAGTGCACTGATAACTGAACCCATTTGTGTGGGTTAGACTGCGAGTGCAAAGCTGTATTTTTTTCAATGCCAAGAAGGTTAAAAGCAGTGTAATCCCAATCGTTTTCCGAGTCCAGAAAAATGTCTAATTACAAAAATAAGTTGTTTGGTAATTGTATAAACCCTTTATCATAGTTTTTCCTGAAAACACAGAGAAGGTAAAAGGCGTAAGGTCCTAGAATTGTTGATAATTCAGGGATTTGAGTCCTGTTGTTCTCTGTCATCCTCTGCATTTGCCAGATTATGCTGTTATAGTGGCTGTTCTGTGGCAGGTGGCTCTGCTGGAGTTGATGTTATTTCGTATAAATAATTCAACATTGATAGGTGCAGAAATTTGAACCTGGATCAAATACACTCTAGATGGCTGTGTCTTTCCTGAGGAGCTTCTGGAGGCACTCTTTCACCCAGTGTGTGTGTTTATAGAAGCCTAAACAGCCAAAAGCTGTTGGGGATCATGCCAGGATGGAATAGCCTGGTTGTCAGAGCCTTTAGTTGAAATGTAGAAGAGCCAGGCTCAAGTTTCTGGCCTAAATTGGGCAGAGGAGGAATTTGAACGTTGGTTTCTCACATCTAAGTAAAATACTCTAATTATGTTTCACAATCTACCACTATGTGTCCCTGACTGATCAACTAACAGTGTCCAGAATAAAATTTCCAATTAGAAAAAGTTTTCTTTAAGTTGTTTTCACTGGAAACATTTATGTAGGAAAACACCTAGTCAGATGTAGCAGGTCCTCTGTATTCTGATTTTCCACTGTTATTAGTGAAGAAAAGGCAGTCTGCACTGAATGGAAGGTGTGAGGGAACCTAAAGGTGCTTTCTTGTCATTCTCATTTGGAATTATGAGACCGAAACTCAGCTCATAGAATAGAGGAGTCCTATAGATTCAGAAGTAAAGTACGAAACTACTGAGAAGCATTTCTGGATTCTTTTCCTGTTATTTGAGTAGATCAAGCAAAGGATTGCAGACGTCTTGATTGTTTGGTAAGTTCAGTCTGACGTGAAAAAGTCCAATTCAGCAAAGCCTTTTGTTTCTTGATGAGGGTGAGCAATGGTTACAGGAGCTGGTTACAGACCCCTCTGGGGACTGACTGCTCTTTCCCTTCTCCCTCTGCAGGTCACCGTGTGTGCCTGGGAGAGGTGCTGGCAAAGATGGAGCTGTTCATAATTTTCTGCAGCCTGTTGCAGACTTTCAAGTTCATTCCACCAGAAGGAGTTACGGAAGTCAACACAGATTTTATCTTTGGGAGCACCATGAAACCCCATCCATACAAGCTCTGTGCAGTTCTTCGCTAGGTGGCAGGGTATTGCAGGTTTGGAAAGACACATTTCCATAGGTTTGTTAGTGTGGTGATCTTTTGTGCAGCTTTTATGTTATTTAGTTCAAATTCAGTGAGAATCTATCCTTGTTGTGTCATGTCTATAAGAAGCTGACCCTGAAAAACATCACTTTTCCTGTGTCTGGAAAATCTCTGTGCATTTTTTTCCCTACTGTATTACGAATGAAATAAACATAGAAAATTATTATGGTGTCTGGTCTTACTAGAAACTCAACAGGAACAGGCTGCCCAGGGAGGTGGTTGATTCACCTTCCCTGGAGGTGTTTAAGGGACGGGTGGACGAGGTGCTAAGGGACATGGTTTAGTGTTTGATAGGAATGGTTGGACTCAATGATCCGGTGGGTCTCTTCCAACCTGGTTGTTCTATGATTCTAGATGCAGAAGGAACATTAAAGCCTGGTGTTGAGGGATCTTCCCCTCATTCTCTAATCTAAGAGTCAGATATAGAAATGTTCTTGCCAGACATGGTGGCTCTGGGCATTGCCTCTAGGTATGTTTGCATGGGGGAACAGAGCTGGGGAGGGTCGTCTCGACTATGTGTGACCCAGCTGGTCTGCCCACTTAGCCAAGAGCCAGGTGGAGACAACATCTTAAATCTGGAAGTAATAGAGCTACAGCAGTGCAGCCCTTCATTTGAGTGTGAGACTAGCGCAACTCAGGTTGAAGGTGAAGGCTCTTCACCCTCTTGTTCCCTGATGAAGAATTGCAGAACAGAGCCCCACTGCTGGTAAACAAAGTGGATGTAAATGATAACAGACTAGTGGGCTGGCCTGAAAATGTGGAGTTTTTTTCCACGTATATTGTGCATTTGAGAGGTATTTCTGTGAAAGAGGGAGTCCTCCCGCGCAGTGGAGCTGGTGATGATGATGGTGTGTGGCAGTCTAGGTTGGCCGTGTATCTTCACTGATGCCTCACACCACAGCAGGGGGACAGCTTGCAGTTTTTCTAAGCAAAGCTTGGTGCTGGAAAAGGAGGGATGGAGTAGGAGAAATGCATATATTGTTTCCTGAGAACTCTATGAGTATCAAACAGAGTTTTCCGGGAGCACAGAGGCAGTTACTCTGTACTCGGCACCTCNGACATGAGGAAAAAATATTTCATGGAAAGGGTCATTGGTCACCGCAACAGGCTGTGCAGTGGGGTGGTTGATTCACCTTCCCTGGAGGTGTTTAAGGCACAGGTGGACGAGGTGCTGAGGGGCATGGTTTAGTGTTTGATAGGAATGGTTGGACTCAATGATCCGGTGGGTCTCTTCCAACCTGGGTATTCTGTGATTCTATGAGATNAATTTTTACGACAGACTTGTATTTCCATTGGGAATTTTTTTCAAGAGGCTATAAGTAAAAAAAGGTTTTTACATGTTACTGAATAGCATTTTTGAATCTATGTTTCTTTGTCCTCTTTCACCACACCTTAGAGATTGTCTGCGCACTCACTGGGGCCTGGAGGCTGCTGATTAAAACCACTGATCTGAATTGCATTATTCCTGCTGTTGGTAGCTTGATATTGGGATTGCATTTCCCAAATGGGAAGATAAAAACTGTGGTAGGCAAAAGGAAATGTGATAGGTAAAGCAAGAAACTAGCTAGCACTGGAAAAGCTTTCACTCAGAAGCTATCTGGTCCATTTAACTCTGTGTTTTTAAATAGACCTACAAGTCTTGAGATTTTTGAGACTTCTGCTCTGTATTCTTAGTGGGACAAACTCGAGTAAGGAATATTTTCTGCTCATGTCTGATTGCCTGGCACAATATGCTGTAGCTATCTCATTCCTAATATCTATCCCAAGCAGTACTGAGCTTTCATACCATTGTTACCATGCCCAGTGCATTCAAGTTTAATATTCAGCCCTGTGATTAGCACTTTGCCACACTTCTGGAGTGAACCAACCTGCCTAACACCTCACAACTTTTATTTTCAGCTATGCCATCTCTCGAAGTTTGGCATGTGAGCAGTTGAGCCCCCTAGCGAGTTCCAGAGTGCCNTGCGCACAGCTGTCTGACAGCTGAGTGAAAGGAGACTGTGAGCAGAGCTGCTGAGCTAATAGTGCCTGGGGGGGAGGCAGACACATCAGGGGACGAGCTGTGCAAGAGGCAGCTGGCAGAAGCAGGAATGGTGCCCAAGCAGGGCTGGTGAGGGACGAGTGCCAGAACCACTCACACTGCAAGACTGGCCTTGATACCTTGCAAGATTTAAAAAATGAGGTCAGGGTGAAGCTGCTAGTGGATGCAGCAAACACTCTGTTGCTCTGCCACTTTCCTTCCCTGAGGGAAAAAGTTTACAACTGTTATTGCAATTAGGCTTCAACAATTAGCTGCCATTGCCTTGTTTATCCATCATGTTAGAGTTTTCTTTCTTTAAAGTAATGCTGTTGGTCAAAATATTACTTATTTTCGTGGAAGGGTTTAGTATCATAAGGTTCAATACTTGTCTCAGGTTCTGGGTAGGGGATCAATTAGTTGCTGTTATTGTGACTCAGCACAACAGATCCAAATCTGACGCTGCTGCCACAGCTAATCAGAGATTGGCTGAAGATATGTGCAAGTTTAATATATCAAGCAGATGATGCTGATGTGCCCTCCTGCTGCTTAATCTGTATCCAGCTCTGTGATGCTGCTTTGGGTTGTGTTGATGTGTATTCTGTTGGGAATGGAGGTGGGTTGTGCCCTGGGATTAAGTTTTTCTACTAAATAAAGATAACGTTGCAAAAAAAGGATATAATGAGGTGGATTGGGTACCTGGCGTCTGCTCTGTTGACACCCAAGTCAGAGGCGTAGGCTGCACCTTTATAAAGGAAAATCAATCCACGGCTCCCAAATGGAATTTCTCATCTGTGGGTGAGTGTTGTGGAAGAAGCTCATTAAGATAGTACGTCATCTTTACTGGTACTGCAGGCAACACTGTGGGAATTAACTGAGAGAGAACTGGAGCCAGTGAACAAATTTCACTCTCTATGTGGTCNTGTCTGCGCACTCACTGGGGCCTGGAGGCTGCTGATTAAAACCACTGATCTGAATTGCATTATTCCTGCTGTTGGTAGCTTGATATTGGGATTGCATTTCCCAAATGGGAAGATAAAAACTGTGGTAGGCAAAAGGAAATGTGATAGGTAAAGCAAGAAACTAGCTAGCACTGGAAAAGCTTTCACTCAGAAGCTATCTGGTCCATTTAACTCTGTGTTTTTAAATAGACCTACAAGTCTTGAGATTTTTGAGACTTCTGCTCTGTATTCTTAGTGGGACAAACTCGAGTAAGGAATATTTTCTGCTCATGTCTGATTGCCTGGCACAATATGCTGTAGCTATCTCATTCCTAATATCTATCCCAAGCAGTACTGAGCTTTCATACCATTGTTACCATGCCCAGTGCATTCAAGTTTAATATTCAGCCCTGTGATTAGCACTTTGCCACACTTCTGGAGTGAACCAACCTGCCTAACACCTCACAACTTTTATTTTCAGCTATGCCATCTCTCGAAGTTTGGCATGTGAGCAGTTGAGCCCCCTAGCGAGTTCCAGAGTGCCATATAGAATTATAGAATCATAGAATAACCAGGTTGGAAAGGACCCACTGGATCATCAAGTCCAACCATTCCTATCAAACACTAAACCATGTCCCTCAGCACCTCGTCCACCCGTGCCTTAAACACCTCCAGGGAAGGTGAATCAACCCCCTCCCAGAGTAGCCTGTTCCAGTGTCCAGTGACCCTTTCTGTGAAATTTTTTTTCCTAATGTTCAGCTTGAGGCCATTTTCTCTTGTCCTGTCCCCTGTCACAAGGGAGAAGAGCCCAGCTCCCTCCTCTCCACAACCTCCTTTCAGGTAGTTGGAGAGAGCAATGAGGTGTCCCTTCATCCTCCTCCAGGATAAACACCCCCAGGTCTCTCAGCTGTTCCTCATAAGGCCTGTTCTCCAGCCCCTTCCCCAGCTTCGTTGCTCTTCTCTGGACTCTCTCCAGAGCCTCAACATCCTTCTTGTGCTGAGGGGCCCAGAACTGAGCACAAGTTCCTGTCTAAGCCAGATGAGCTGAGCCTAAACTGCTGCTGTTCCTAAGCAAAAGCTGAAGTGCCAAAGCTGCACAGTCTGACATGACCCCTTTTCAGAGGCGTAGGCTGCACCTTTATAAAGGAAAATCAATCCACAGCTCCCAAATGGAGTTTCTCAGCTGTGGGTGAGTGTTGTGAAAGAAGCTCACTAAGATAGTACATCGTCTTTACTGGTGCTGCAGGCAACACTGTGGGAATTAACTGAGAGAGAACTGGAGCCAGTGAACAAATTTCACTCTCTATGTGGTCACGAAGAAAACACAGCTAAAGTTATTTGTGCAGCTGATTAGGGACTGGATAAACACTTAAGTGTTGTGCCATTATAACCATCAAACTCTTGTTACCCAACGGCAGATTAGAGTCTATTTTGTTTTATGTGCTCTAGGCAAAACATTAGAAGGCCATCTCCTAAAGAGCCTTAAACTATGAGGAAAAATATAATATTAAAGAAAACATCAGAATCAAGCTATAACATGAGGTGAGTGAAACAGCAGCGCAGGTGGTTGATGCATGTGAAGGGTATTGATAAGCTTGAACTTTTCAGTAATCCCACAGGCCCTGGTTGTGTAACCAATCCTAAGGAAATTTTTTTAATTATTTCTCTGTTCTTGCAAGAGGCTTTTTACAAAACCAGTGCTGTGGGCAGGGATTTTTGTCGTGGCGCAAAGAGGCATATAATTAACCAGCATTTTGCACCCCTTGAAGAGCCAATGATTGCCAGATTTGTAGCTGCAATTGAATGGGATGATGTTGTAGATGCTTAATGATAATAATACTTAGTTCTCTGGCATGCGGAGGTCAAGTAAAGTGATAAAGAGCAAAGGCTTGAGAGGCACAGAAGTTTCACGATCCTTTTTTTCTTTTTAGGGAGGTATCAGCAAAGCAAGATAAAGTGGATCTGCACTCTCTCTATACGGCAGTTTTTCAGAGACAACACATCCTGGTGAATCAGAAGTGAAATGTTAGCAGTAAGTGCGGTTCTGGTTTCTTTTGCAGTGTCTCTGCTGTTTATACAGTTTCTGAAATTGCAATGGATGCGAAGACGATTTCCTCCTGGACCAACTCCATACCCTTTCTTTGGAAATCTGCTGCAGATGAAATTCCGAATTCATCATGACATCCTTACAAAAGTAGGTATTTTCAGGCAACTAATTGTTTGACTCATATGGCGAATGAAAAGTAAATGTGAGTGTTTATCTAGATCTTAATCTAAACCCAAAGAGGGATTTATTCTAAATTGTATAAATATGAAAATAGGCAGGGATCATTAAAATATCTGTTTCTTGATATGAAAATTCACAGCTTACTATCAAACAGGTCATTAAAACCCGATGTTCGTATCAACAAAGCAGTATTCATGATAATTTTAATGTCTTACACATAGTAAAAAGATAAATGTTAAAGCAGGGTCTTTAATTCTGTGCAGTCTTGTTTGTCTGTATGCTGAGTGCTGTCGCATTGGTGGTTTCTAAATATCCCATGAAACAACTACCGAGTACATAAGTGTTTCCAGTATAGAAAGGATGAATTCTTTCATACTTATTCAACATATTTTTCAAAAGATTTTAGAATAATTCTTTTTCTGATGTACGATTTGGTCAGGTTTTCACAAGAGACTTTCATCTGCTGAGCCTGATTGAACTTTTAAGTAGGTGAACCAACTCATTGCGTGCTGATGCTCTAACTCAGCTTCTAAGTCCAGTTGTAATGCAAAGTGCTTCAGGAACTTGTATTCTAGTGTTTTATATTCTTTATCATATATAGTAAATATTTAACGTTTATGCATATAAATAATAGCACCTCACTGTCACTTGATTCTCAATCTTCCTTTTTCCTACTTCTTCCCTGTCCTGCCAGTTCTCTTCTCCCGAGCTGCATATTTCAAAGCCAAAGAGTATCACTCCACATCCTAAAATTATAGCCAATGCGTGTCTGTTGTGTTTTCTTCTGTTTCTGATCTCCCAGACTCGAAGAGTGGTATTGCTCACCCCAAGATTTTAAAACCCAAACGTGTAAGAATCCATCCGCTCTAGTTTGAATTTTAAGACGTGATAAAAACCATCACAAACATTAGCAGTATTGGCTCTCTGATATTTTCGGAACAGCTTCATCTTTAGTAAATGAGCCTTTAGACAGAAATCTCACTTCAAGCTATATTATATGTAAGAATAGATTTGATGCTCTCTTCTCAAGCCAATCACGCTTGGGGCATCTGCCAAGGGAAAAGACCTGGTTCATCTTGTTTGATTTAAGCGTCCTCGTTCTCAGCCATGTTGTTCTGATGCTGCTTTGTTCCAGATGGCCAAACTTTATGGAAATGTCTTTACCTTATGGCTTTCAAATACTCCTACGGTTTTTCTGCAAGGGTTTCAGGCAGTGAAGGAAGGGCTGACCGTTCATGCTGAAGATGTTGCTGGAAGGCCAACAACCATCGTGTTTCATATTTTGACTCACGAAAAGGGTAATTATTAGTTTCACAAATTCTATTTGTGTGTTCTAAACCTGGTTTTGGAAACTTACTTAGAGCCTTGAAAGCCCTAATTTATGGTAGGGAAGAAGTTAATATTTTTCAAGAGTTCTTCTGAAACCTTTAACTTTTTTTGATTCAGTAGGAACAATAATGACAGCATAGCACTAGTGTAAGAGTTTCTGTACCAGAAATAGGTGGATAAATGAGAAGAAGGAAAGAGAGGAAAGAGGAATGTTGCCAAACTGCTGGCAAAAATTTGAAAAAATTAGAATGAAAGAAAATCTCCTTTGATACATTACCTGTATCAATTAATTAATTTATAAAGTGGTAACAGTATTGGTTCATTATGATCCTAGGTGTTATGTTCTCCAATGGTCACCTCTGGAAGCAGCAAAGGCGTTTTGGACTTGCAACAATGAGGAAAATGGGAATAGGGAAAAAAGACCGGGAGTATCGACTACAGGAGGAGGCCTGTCACCTGGTGGAATACTTACGCGAAACAAATGGTATGTGACTCAGTGCACAGGTCAGTCTATGCAGTGGGTGATTTTGCTGAAGAATGCGTTACCTTAGCTTTTGAAACTATTTGATTACAAAAATGCATTTCACGCGTACTTGCAGAGCTGAGTCTCAAAGGTCTGTAGCATTTCACAGAATCATAGAATGACCAGGTTGGAAGAGACCCACCGGATCATCGAGTCCAACTATTCCTATCAAACACTNCTCAGCCTCCTCTTCTCCAGGCTAAACACCCCCAGCTCTCTCAGCCGTTCCTCATCAGGCCTGTTCTCCAGCCCCTTCACCAGCTTTGTTGCTTTTCTCTGGACTCACTCCAGAGCCTCAACATCCTTCTTGTGCTGAGGGGCCCAGAACTGAACACAGGATTCAAGGAGCGGTCTCACCAGTGCTGAGTACAGAGGGAGAATAACCTCCCTGGACCTGCTGGTCATGCCTTTTCTGATCCAAGCCAAGATGCCTTTGGCCTTCTTGGCCACCAAGAATCTGCATGAGACATTTCCTTGCAGATGTTTTACATATGGAACCTCACAGTATGAACATGACACCACGACTCCACAGTCCCTGACTGTTGGCCCTGTAACTCCTTAGTCAATTTTACCTTACTCATGGACACAGAATCAGTGTATGAGCAAACAGTAGCAAAATGGGTGTCACAACACTCCATATCTCTCCGCAGCAAAGGAAAACAAGGCATGAAGCATTAAAAGCTTCGACCCACAAACCTGCTCTGCCCTGTGGCTCTGCTTTGGCATGTGTGATTTAAAAAACTCACCTCACAGCATGTGGTGGCCTCCTCAGGGAGAGAGGAAGTTTGTTCAGGTTGTCCTGCTGAATAACATGGTGAATCTGTAGGTACGCTCAATTATTCTGTTATTTAGGTGCAGAGGAGATGAGCCACATACAGGGGGTAGTTCTCTTTTCAATTCGGCTGCTTATTCATACAACCTCTGAGATGCAACCTGGTTATTGTCAGGCATGAAGTCTACTGATAGCAAAGTTCTGTGAAATTTAGATATTTTTGTGACAGCTACTGCCACTAAGCCCTTTTCCAACAATAGGTTTGCCTTTTTTTTAAACCAACAGTGGTTTTAGATGTCTGGAATTAATTTTTGCTCATGCCTTTAAGCAATCAATTGCCATTTGCTACCCAACAATCTGATTAATGTTGGAGTTATTTATAAAATTTTGTCAGCTCTCCTTTCGGTGAGAACAGCAGGTACAGTAAGTGTTAATGGTCTATGTTGTTTACTGTGTTTATAGGAAAACCTCTGGACCCTACTATGCCTGTTGCTCATGCTGTCTCGAATGTGATTTGTGCTCTGATTTTTGGACATCGCTTCTCTAGAGATGATGAGAATTTTCGCTGCTTGATTGAATCCATTGATAATATAACAGCATTTGGGAACAGCACCTCTTTTTTTGTGAGGAAAATGATTTTGTTTGTTTGTTTGTGTAGTTTAGACTGTAGACTGTGAAAAGGGCAACTTATGTGTTACTTTTATTAAAAAAATAAATGCTAGAGCACCTGAAATT
This sequence comes from Piaya cayana, assembly GCA_013389865.1. Classification (NCBI taxonomy): domain Eukaryota; kingdom Metazoa; phylum Chordata; class Aves; order Cuculiformes; family Coccyzidae; genus Piaya; species Piaya cayana. Next base: position 11,147 of record WAAB01018475.1, on the reverse strand, counting down.
ACTGGAGCAGATGTCAGAGCAGTGCTTCCAGATGCCTGGTTCAAAGTTTGAGTTGCTTATGCTTCATCGTAGCACAGAAATTTCCCATGTCTGGTGGATAAGGAATGAAATTCATCAAAGGAATTCCTTGCAAAAGCTCTACCTGTACAACTCCAGGATTTGAAACTATAAATGAAGCTCAGTAGTAAAATATAGGTAGAAGTATCTGAAACACACTGAAATAGGCTTATCTCAAATTCAACCGGACAAAGTGGGTTTCTTCACTGTATGAAATTATATGACTGTCAACAAGTGTCAGGAGTAACACGGGTCTTTACTGCTTTGCTCACTATTGTTAGATAACTTCATAGAAACCTAAGTAGAGCAACTGTTTTGTGCAAAGGTGGCGTATAATGAAATTGATTAATGGTAGGATTTTTCCTATAGTTTTTGACAGCTGTACCTGCACAACTTCTGCATGTCCTAATGGAAATTCAGTAACGCACACGGGAAGTCGCGTTAGCTGCTGGATGATATTTGTCTCCATTCAAGACAGCAGCTCCTAACTTTATAGCGGATCCACTGGAAGGTGTCTTGCTTTTGCGTGAAGCTGTGGCTGCAGCCACAAAACCAGCAGGACAGTTGGCCTCACACAAAGGCAGTTTTATCATGAACCCTTTCTGAATGGGAACCACAGTACTGTCTGTAGTCAAGAAGTCAATTTACCAATGTACAAGGCTGCCTGCTTCTGTAGAATTTGCTAGAACTCTTCTGGCTTTAGTATCTTGCATGGCTTCCACTGTTTCTTACTAACCGGAAACCCCTGTAATCAAGGTCCTAGAAAATTTCATGAGTAATATGATATTTTGGGTAGAAGTATAAAATAACCCAAAACTGTTTATGATTTTCTCACCCACAGGATGCAGGTAGAATGATTCCTAAGGTGTCTTCTAATCAGGTTAAACACTGGATCAGCTATTTCCAAACTGCTCTCAGTAGGCATTTGTATAAGCTGCTCTTAAAAAGCTCTTAATAGTGTGTCCAGGTAACAAAAACATTCTAGCCCGATTCTTCATTCCATCCTACCATCCACGGTCCTTTCACAATGATGTACAATCCTTTAATGACAGTTGGTACTAATCTGTTTTCCTGGTAAGTGGGCAGGTAGTTTTAAGCAGAATTAGGCAGTAGGATGAAGACAACGTTCAAGCCAGGAATCCGAATAGATTTGTGGAAAGACAAATCTTTATAATGCAGGTGTCATTTAAATAGGTGAGCCCAAGAATTACGGCCTAATGCATAATTTAAGCTGCAGTAATTCTGTAAAGTGAAAGGACATGGTGAAATCTATAAAAGGGGGGGAAAAGAAAGAAAGGGAAATGAAGTAGAGGAATGGAATTAATGTAAAAAGTGTTTTGTTCCTTTTCTGATGATATGTGGGTTTATAATGGTGTAAGTGCAAGGATGCAAATAGGTTTAGAACAATGAATAAACAGCAGGGAACGCATACAGCTCTATTTCTACTTTATCAAGCTGGTTTGTGTTTCACACAGACACGGTATGTTTCCTTATATGTGAGGAGGTGCATCTGTGTAAAATCCCTGTGCATTTGGTATCCTACAGCAAGAAAATAAACCCAAGGTTGGATATTTATATTTTCAGTTAGCAGATGCACCAAGGAAATCAGCCTAGCTCTGATTTTTTTAGTGACAAGATAGAAACGATACATATGTTGAATAAACTGAGAACCGGGTCGTGTTTTAGATGGGGTCCTTGCTACTGAGATTCAGTCTAGAAAAGAATTGGGGCACAGGGGAGCTTCATTTATTCTTTGCACATAACAATGCAAAATTTATAGCATAAAACTAAGAGAAATTCTACTCCAGGGAAAAATGGGATTACAAAAGGCTTTAATGAATCATGGGACTGGCATTGTCCTTTCAATGTCATGGTGAAGATGCAGTCATCAGAGTCTTCCATTTGCTCTTTCCATTGCTAAGAAGCCTTTAATAGGATTCGAATTTAGTTTGCTAATGTGAGTAACACCACATATGCAAAATATCTCTTCCATAGGTATATGAAACATTTCCCTGGCTTGCACGTCTTTTCCTAACACCAGTTAAACAGTTTATTTCCAGTGTGAATTTTGTGAACGCTCTGTTAGCAAAGGAACTTGAAAGTCACAAACAAAGAAGAAAAACAGATGAAAATCAGGATTTTATTGATTACTATTTGGATGAGATAGATAAAGTGAGTATCTCTGAACTCTTCTTATGCTTCACTAACAACACGGGATTTTAAGTGCTCCTTCGATTATAATGATGTCTAATATGAAATTAGAAGTATACATCTTCTCCATGGAAAAGCTTATAGGGGGATGAATTTTAAAAAGCTGACACTAAGAGATGGCAGTAGGAGCATGAAGTAATAACGTAAGTAGATTTCCATACATAATAATAACAGATCTGCATATGTTTGAGGTACAAGTAGAAATTACTGTTATAATGGGATTTGCAGCAGCAGTAGGAAGTGTGTACAATTAGTAAATTTGGCTGAAGAAGAAAATGTGATGAATGTACTGGAGAATATCAGAAAGTACTTTCATGTTATTCAGCAAGATCATTTTCTACCCTTTTAATTTTTTTTTCTTTCATTTTGGATAGTATCAGTAAAGGTTTCAGTGATGCAAGGCACTTGACTTCTTTCTTCGCTTGCCATAACTCGATCTTTTCAATTCACGTCTGCAGACTAAAGGAGATGCTGATGCTACTTATGATGAAGAAAACTTGATCCAGACTATGTTTGACCTCTTTCTGGCAGGTACAGAAACTACCGCCACCACTTTATGTTGGGCATTGCTCTATATGGTGGTTTATCCTGATGTGCAAGGTAAGCACAGCCAAACGTTTCTGCAACATTTTAGAAATTATACATGTTAAAATAGAGCTTATTCAAAGAATAGCAGAGGAACTAATTATTAGGCAATAAACCAAGTGAACTCTGTGCATCTGTTTCCTGCTGAATTCTTTCTAATACACAGGTCAGTAGTTTTATGTTTCATTTTTAAGGGTTCTATACAGAATGCAGGGTGTGATTCACCTGATCAGGTGGAGGAGTCAAGTCTTGGATGAGATAAATTGCATCATTGCCCCTCCATTAATGATAATGATTAGACTTCCACTTAGGACAAGGTGGAGTCTTGAGTTCATCATTTTGGTAGGAATGGTTGGACTCGATGATCCAATGGGTCTTTTCCAACCTTCTAATTCTATGATTCTATGATTCTTTTTAATCCATAACTGCTATTATTTGATGGCTCCTGGCTTCTTTGCAGAAGAAAGAATTTCAACACAGTAGGAGGCTGCTAATATGTGTGCTTATTTAATGAAGTTTAAAACTTCAAACATAGGCATCTATTTATAAATAGATATAAAAAGAAAAGCCTGGGGTGAGTATCTTGAAACTGTGTACTTTAATAATGATCTTCACAGAACAAATATATAGGTTGGCAGAGTAAAATAAGTGGAAAAGGAAAAGCCGGTGTGTATGAAATAGAAAGGGTTAAAGGCATACAAATCACTTCAAAGGTCTCAAATATGAGTGTTTAGGCAACGTATCGGGCACAGCAGGAAGCTGGCAAGAAGAAAATAGTAGAGGTGGTAAGGAGAAAGCGTCTCCCATCGTTATTACCTAACAGCTCTTCAGAAGACCTAAAATTTGAGACTGAGTTGCCCATCTGAAATTTTCACAACATGATCATTCACCCTCTCAGAATGTATTAGAACAGTCATCAGTTTCCTAATGTGTAGGGTGTAGGAATGTGTAGGAATCTAATTGCAATAATAAAGGCTGTACTATTAATCAGACCGTTACAGCTCAGGAATTAATCAGAAATTTCCATTTTAGCTCAGACTGTAAGTAAAGAAAGAAAAAAGTCCTTGAGAAAAATGAATTTCTGTAAGTGCTTCCCAAGGCAGGTAATTACAGAACAGCGATTAGGTGATCTGTAGATGACGAGCAAAATCTATGTGAATCTGAATGCAGAACAAGTCTTGATCAGTCACTACACCAGTCTCCTAATACAAGACCAAGATTACATTTTCCAGCTGATTCCCTGCTTGTAAAAACAAATACTAATACAAATCTTTTTATAAATCACCTCAGAGCAGTAAATGCAACAGGAAGCTAAATATTATTGCGGGACAACATTGTCTGCTGTCATTATTTTTAAAGTATTCCTTGGGCAGCTATAAACAACTATAACCTATAAACAACTTCAGTGTCAAATCTTATTTAGATCATTTCTATGAGAATTTGAAAGTGTTCTTTTTTTATATCTATTTCATCTTCTTTAATATTATTTTTACTGTAAAAAGCAATAGGAAAAATTATGTTTATATACAAATATTTATATTTAAAGCTGAATATTCCTCCTTAGAGAAAGTCCAGAAGGAGCTGGATGCTGCTGTGGGTTGTTCCCATTTAATTTCCTATGAGGACAGAAAAAAGTTGCCCTATACAAACGCTGTAATTCACGAGATCCAGCGCTACAGTAACATACTCTTAGTGGCCCTTCCCAGACAGAGCGTGAAGGACACAGAACTGCTGGGATTTCCTATTCCAAAGGTAAAAATATGCTGCGTATTTGAATATCTGGTACGCCTGTAGCAGTTTTGTAAACGGATTTAATGTAACTTCTAAACGACTGAAGCCACCCCAGCTAGTGATTCAAAACCGCTGTCCTATTTTCAGTTTGTTTTGATTTAATTGCTCGTTTAGTTGAAAAGCATCTGTGACTGAGAACTGCAGGAATCAGTAGGTCTTTGGTACCTTAGTACATTTAGAAAGGTTTTTGAGGGTTTTTTCTGATTGAGGACACGGACTCTTGTGTCCTATCAGTGCCCTCAGGTGTGGCTGTCCCTAAGGTTGGCCTTTTGCAAGGAAATGTGCATTTTCTTTTAACTATTAGTAGGTTCTTAGATTATTGTTTATGTCCATGGAAAACTTGCGAATGGTGACTGGAAATGATGGGAATGGTTGGACTCGATGATCCGATGGGTCTCTTCCAACCCGGTGATTCTGTGATTCTGTGAAATAAACATATTTATTTCCAGCATTCTCAGGTCTGTCCCTGGTCAAAATGGCTAATTAGTTGGTGAAAAGACACCATCTAAAACTGGAAAAAAGGTTTTACGGAAAAAAAGGTTTTACAGGAAAACTTGGAAATTTGAAATTATTTTCTTATCAAATGCTTTTAAATGCATTATCTTGCAAACACTATAATGAAAGTAAAGTATTTTCAAGTTTTGCAACTTCAGGGTGCATTAGGGCTTCTTTTAAAATATTATCCCATCACTGACTTTCATGTAGTTTTATTTTCATTCCTCTTTTGTGGATCTGCCAAAAACCACACTAGCATTACAGAAATTATTAATTAAAAAAGGGAAAAAATAATCTAATACTCGTGATATTCTGTAATTTAAAAACTGAATAAATAGCAAATAAAAATACTTAGCGACAACAGGAAAAATAAAAGCAACACATTTTAACAATATGTACCTTATAAAATCTGAACCATTTGTTCTATTGAACTTACTAAGAACAAATAATAAAGGAAAGGAAGACACAACATCCTCAAAAATTTATCCTTCTTAAGAAACATTTTAAAGCTTGAGCTCATTTTTGAAAAAATAAGACTTCAAATTAGCTCTAAATTCTTTATTCCTTTGTAGTTATTTGTTTATTTGATGAATATGAGCAACAAGATAGAACTGAACTTGCTGTTCCTCTTTTTTTTTTTTTAGAACACCATGATTTTCTCAAATATTGACTCTGTTCTGTCTGACCCTGGAAAATGGGAGACACCCGATCGGTTCAATCCAGGCCACTTTCTGGATAAAGATGGAAATTTTGTAAACAGAGAAGCATTCTTACCGTTTTCAATCGGTACGTGCACGAAACAGGATTTATTTACCCCATGTGGCCACAGCTTAAGATCCATTCATTCTTCAGCATAACTGGGAGGCATCTACAAATAGGTATATAAACACATTCCACTGTTTTAAAGTCCTTCAGGAAGAGAGAAGTCCAATTGCATGTAGAAATGATTGAAAAAGAAGTAACGTCGCATAGAAAAGTTTCTCTTGGAGGAGAATTCCAGTTATCATTGTAGTAGTAGGAAAATGCATAATGCTAATAAGATTTCAAATGTGAACCTGGATGTTTCTATAAGGTCTTACTGCCTGCTGCAAATATATATTAAGAATTTTGGTGAAAACACAAGCAGCCTTTCTGTTCTAAGTCATTAAATGACAAAGTCNATTGGAATAGGCTGCCCAGGGAGGTGGTTGATTCACCTTCCCTGGAGGGGTTTAAGGTGTGGGTAGACGAGGTGCTGAGGGACATGGTTTAGTGTTTGATAGGAATGGTTGGACTCAATGATCTGATGGGTCTCTTCCAACCTGGTGATTCTATGATTCTATGAAATATATATTAAGAATTTTGGTGAAAGCACAAGCAGCCTTTCTGTTCTAAGTCATTAAATGACAAAGTCAGTTAAGAGCAAAGGACAAGGCCTGCAGAAAACAAGCAAACAGACAAAAACTCCAAGCAGGCTTCAAAGGGAGTGGTGGTAGAAATCCTTTGGCTTATTGCTATTTTCTGTCTTCTCACAGGGCACCGTGTATGCATGGGGGAGCTGTTGGCAAGGATGGAGCTCTTCATTGTCTTTTCCACCCTATTACAGGCATTCACATTCACCCTGCCAGAAGGAGTGAGGGAAGTCAATACCAAGTTTGTTTTTGGGGGCACAATGAAGCCACCGCCCTACCAGCTCCGTGCCATTGCTCGATAGAAAATGCCGCCTCACAGATTCGGGGATACTTCACTCTGCAAGATTGTTTCTGCATGCGAATTACTTTTGCACGCCTTGAGATTTTTGCTTTCCTCTTTATTTAGTCAACTGCTACCCTAAAAGATGCTTTTCAGACAATTGAATCCTGGGGTTGTATGGACAGATAGTTAAGCTTTTGGTTTTGTTTTCTGTTTGGAAAATTTTGGTAAATTTCTTCTGATGTGTAACAAATAAAGACATTAAGGGAAGAATTGGGCCTTCCTCATTGTTAACTGGGAAGAGCATTTACAGAGATAGGAGATGGAGCAAAGCCTAGAAATTAGAAGTCTCATGAATTAAGACCCTTGCATTCTTTCTCACAAGCCACAGTTGCATTTGTGGAGATAGGCTTAGAGGTCTTTCATTCTGTCCCAGGATACTTGTGGATGCAGGAGTTAAAAGAAGGTTTTGGAGGAAGCTTTCTAGAGAGGCAGATAATACAACCTGAGATAACATTCGCTTAGACTGATTGGGTTTGTTGTTATGCAAGCTTGTTGCATAAAATGCCATCTGGCTTTCACCCGTGTGTGCAATAACCAGCTTCTCTCCAGAACCTCTGCCTTCTCTTCTTCCATGTATTTGTCTCACTTGTCCAGAGTGTTCCTTTACCTTTACAGCCTCTATCAGCTTTCTGGTGTGGAGCAAACATAAGAAGATACCATCCATCCTACCCAGGGAGGTGGTTGATTCACCTTCCCTGGAGGTGTTTAAGGCACAGGTGGATGAGCTGCTGAGGGACATGGTTTAGTGTTTGATAGGAACGGTTGGATTTGATGATCCAGTGGGTCTCTTCCAACCTGGTTGTTCTGTGATTCTATGATTCACAGATCACTCTCATTTCCTTGTTTCTCCCTCATGTTCAAAGAGAACTTCAGGTGTTCTCTTGTCTTGTCTGCTTTCCTGCTTTCAGTTTTTGCTCCCAGCTCGGCTACATTTGACTTCACTCTTTCCTATAAAGACTGGTGAGAAAAAAGCTTTCAGAGGACCAGTCATATTTTGTGTGTGCTGTAGTGAACCCAGGCAGGGCTGAAGTGTCTTGTGATAAGAAGTCGGCTCGTGTAATAATAGGATCTCTTTACTCTTTGCCTTCAGAGGGAGCTCTAGCCATTTTCTCTGAACTTGGTAGAGAGCTCAACTCTGAATTGATGCACAAAAAGACTCTTAAGATAGGAAGAATCCTCTCTTGTGTCCTTGCTGGTTCAACTCCTTTCTGTTTAATGTGCACTTTTACATCTGTGTTTTCAACTCTTCTGTACATTCCTTCTTCCTAATACAATGTCCTCCATCTCCAAGTTTCAATTTGAATATCTTCTAGGCCTGTCCGGTCTGTTGTTCCTTCTTATGCTTTCCTCCCTGAAATCTCTACACCTAATCTCACCTCCCCTCACTCTTATCTGTTGTAACATATATTTGCAGATGTTCCTCATTCTAGTGCCTTCTGTCTTCTTTCTGATTCTCCTTTGTATCCTCTTTCTTGTTTTATTACCTTTCCTACACCTTGCAGGTTTTTTGTCTTTCTGTATTCTATAAAGTTTCTTAAACTACATAGAAAGTAGCCGTAGTTATGTTCCCTAACAGCAGAGCTTTGTATGCATTAAGATAAAAAGCTGATAATGACAATGTAGATTGCAGTCATTTCACCTCCAGAAGCAGAAAATATAGGGGAATAATGCCATTGTTGGAGACAGCAGCCTGAGGCTTTGCTGTTGTTAACAGCAGTAACAAAATACCATTTTGAAAAAGGAGCGCTTGTCAGAAAGCTTAAGAAAAAAACTCTAAGCTGATAAGCGCCAGCATCTCCCTCACACTCTCTGGTTGGTCATTCCTAACAGCCTCACCAGCTTCATTCCTTGTGCTGTGAAAGTGCCTTTAGTTTAGAGGATGTGATCGGCATCGCAGTATCACCATTTCTGCACATGAAACAAAATCGTTCAGTCCTTGTTTCTCCATTTTCTGAATATTAACCCGCGCCCCCAGGATATTCCATGTCGCTGGTGTTAGAAACCCTGCAGCTGTTTCTTCATCATTTAGGAAATCTCTCGTGTTGGGGTGGGTTTGGCTGCATAATGTGATGTCTGGATGCTACTAAAAATCTTGAAAATGTTTAGTACTTAGAGGTCATCACTGGGGATGAGTTAATGTGTTTAATGCACATAGTCCAGGGAGCCATGTTATCCTAGAGAAATATCTGGGAAAAATTAAGTGGACCCCAATGTTTCAGAGCCTCACGCTTGAAAATCTGGCAGAAACGAAGATAGCCCTGGAGAAACTGGAGATCAAAGATGGATATAGGAACTTAAACTGAATCTTTGTGCCTGCCATAGAAATATAATATTAAAACATATAGATTCTGTTTCAATCCTAGATTGATACCTGATGGAGAAAGATGAGAATTTACTGTGGTTCCTCAGAAAGAGGGAGATGGTGCTGAGTGAGGAGAGGTCCAGAGAAAGTCCAGCTGAGACCAGGGAGAAATCTAATTGTTGTCCAGTGTGAAGGAGGAAGACAGAGGGACTGAGGGATCTGAAGCCTCTGACTGCGGTAGGGGAGGCAATTTAAGAACCAGACAGCCTGGAAGGAAGTTCTGTGGCTGCCATCTTGGTTGAGCAGCTAGGAAGGCAACTGAGATGTCACAGGCAAATATTGCAGAAAGATGTGGGAAAACAGCAGCTAGACTCGTGCCCAGAGGCAACCTGAAGGGAAGGCAGGTGGCCGGCTTGCAGGGGAACAGTTTATGCAACCATGTCGTGCAGCCCTTCAGAGGGAACTCTGCTCCTCCTTACAGAGCAGTTTCCCACAGTGGCTGCCCCACACAGGACACGGGCTGTGGGTCCCACTTCATGCACGTCTCTGCTCTGGCATCGTGGTGGCTGCCAGTGCTGATCTGCATTCTGTTTATCTCCATCTCCTGCCCTCTTATTTTTCCCTGTCTGCTTCTATGCCTGTGGTGTTCCCTGATTTTAGACAGGGGAGACTTGACTGCGGTCAGGGCAGGGACATCATGGAGAGAAGCAGAGGGACCAAGTCCAGAAAAGACCGGAGATCATCTCCCTCCTTGAGGACAACACCACCAGGAAAAGCGTTTTAAAGTTTCCTGAAGTGGCCAGAGCATGAGAGGAGATGTGGATCTCCATATCAGAAGAACTTGTTAGCAGAAATGGTGGCAAAGGACTAAGGAAAGAAGAGCTTCAGGCTGGTGTTAAGATTATGACAAAGGGTGTGAGTGAATCTGACAAGGGGTTGGAGGGTATTTGAATGCCTGGATTTGTGAGAAAGAACTGATAACGTGAAAACTCAGAGGTGCAAGGTCAAAGAAAGAATAAAGAGGTCCTGTTGTTCACTTTCCCATGGAAAAGATCACAGGATAAAAAAGGCTTTTCCTGTTGAGAAGAACCATTTAGATGGAAAATCTTTGAATATCTAGAAGGCCGAGGAAGTCACTACATTGATTCAAGATGAAACATTCTAATAAACTGATGAATTTTAAGTAGATGTTGTGAAATTACACCGGACAAAGGGCACGTAAAACTTAACAGAATTTCTTTTAAATGATTTTTTCCCCCATTGAAGGACAAAGTTAAATTAGGAAAAAGTGCCTTAAAAATAAGCTTTTTATTGTAAAAAAACAGATTTTTTTCTTTAGAAACATCCCTTTCTTGTTTAATATACATTAATCTGTAATGCTTTAGTAGCAAGAGTGCAGAGGATGGAGGCTAATTGACTCGGGGGGGGGCACACTCTGAGCTGTTCTTTCTGGCTAAGGGTGTTTCACATCCCAGAACCACTAATCCTGTGGAGTAGTTTCTGCCTCAAAAACAGGGAGCTTGAAAGAAACAAGCTGATGCACGAGTTGTCTTGGAAGGTTTTCAGAAGATCAGTGAAAATGTACTGCTTTTACGAGTATTTCATTTTCAGGGTGTGGGCATATTTCACAGAGCAGCATTTACCTGTTATCTAGATCTGTAACACGGGGCCGTGGCTGTCGCTGTTATACGGTGCCCAGAATCCTTTTCATGTGGTTTGCATGGTCTGATTGCAAACATGTTAACTCCTTTAGTGCTGAGTTTATAATTCCTGCATGTGTTAAGGATTGGCAAAGAACCTTGGCTACAGACTGCATTTATTCTCAAGATAAGGCACATGTATGCTTTGACTAGTTCGCCCCTAGTTCTGGTTGTAGGTCAGATTTTCTTGTAGGTTTCTCTCATGTTTATTTATTTATTTTTTAATGTGTTTTTCATAACAACTGTACCTCCTCTATGCATATGCTTATCTC
>WAAB01018473.1:0-12292 GCA_013389865.1 Piaya cayana | reverse complement strand
CTCACAAACCATCCTCAAAACAACACGCCAGGAGGTCAGTTTAGAAAATAAAGTGCAGGTTGATCCAGTGGGAGGTGCCCCTGCCCATCCCAGGAGGGTTGGAATTAGATGGTCTTTACAATCCCTTCCAACCCAAACCGTTCTACGATTCTATGAAAAGACGTGGGGTTTGCGTCCCCGTGGAAGAGTGAATTAAGGCTTTGGCTTGCTGTGCGCCTCTGCCGACTCCGGGTGCGTCAGAGCCACCCGNAGGCTTTGGCTTGCTGTGCGCCTCCGGGTGCACCAGAGCCACCCACCAGCCCTGCCACAAGCAGAGCAAGAGGCCAAACCCTGTTTTTCCTCCCTCGGGGCTCAGGGTGCACAGCACCACCTGAAAAACCCCTTTAAGTGCAAATTCAGACAGCGATTTCCCTGCCCTCAGAGTCACCCCAGGCAGGTGACATTCGAGCAGAGAGTGAAAAGGTTCACCCGCAGCGACTTTCTCGTGTTTGGTGGCACCTGCCGAGACACCTGCAAGTCCCACGTTCGGCTCAGACCCCACCTGCCTGCGGACGAGCTCCGCTGCCCCAGGCACCCACCCAGCTGGGTTCCTCCTGGGGCTTTCACCCCACTGAAAGCTTCAGCGCTCCGAGAAAAGCACCGAGTCACCGCAGAGACAGGAAGGGTGTTTCTGCAAAACCTCAACGCGATACAAAGATAGTGCCAAGGCTGAGGCCTTCAGCTGAAGCTTGAAGCTAACATCAGTGCACAGGAAGAGTCAGAATCGCAACTTTAAGGCATTTAAACGTTTTTCCCTCTGGTAAAATCACAGATCTGTAAGGATTGCTGCTGGCACAGTGGGTCACACTTGCCTTGAAGTCACAGCTGCAACCGCACTTTTACAGAAAAACCTCCAATTCTTTCAGTACCCAAAACCACTACGTGATTTATGCATCCTATTGCATCAAACTTAATTTTTTCCATTAACCATCACTCACGTGAAGACATTCACCATCAATCTCCTCAGCAGCAGCAGCAGTTTTCACCTCAGGACATTTTAAACCCACGAACCCTGATCAGGACGGGGCACAACAGGACCTCAGCGGGGCCGAAGGTGCTTCCAGTGCATCGTCTTCTCGAGTCGGCTCTATCGCAGTGCGAAAGTCTTTGGCATCACTGAGACGTGGAGATAACCACACTCGATTTCTGAAGAGCGGGTGGCAGAGAGCCCCGGGCAGGAGCTGCTGTGCCCAGCGCAGCTGCCGCAGGCAAAAGTGCAAGGATAGGAATTCGATAGGAATGGTTGGACTTGATGATCCAGTGGGTCTCTTCCAACCCGGCTGTTCTATGATTCTATGAGTGCTTTGTCCATGGTCGCTTGGTTGCTACTTCAAGGCCAAGAGGGAAAAGCTGAGCATTGGGATCGTTCCAGTCAAGTCCAACACGTCAACTGGAGTTTGATAGTCCTGGAGGAGTCGCTCGGTCTCCTCCCAGTGCCTCCCCGGTGTGCCCGTTCCCTACAGGCTCATAACCAGCATCGTCAGGAGGAGGGGGAAGATTCCTACGGGAGATAAATAAGAAGCTTCAGTCCTCACTCCAAACACAAAGATAGGCAGGAGCGCGGTCCGCGGGTTCAGGAATACGCATTACTTACCGACCGTGACCATGTTTGCTCCACCTGCAAGGGAAGTGAGTCAAAACATGAAACGAGCTCACGTTTGAGCTTCTCATCCACCACTACCCCCAGGGTCCTTCTCACAGAGGCTGCTCTCCATGCCTTCATCCCCCCAGGCTCATGATATTTTCACAAGTTCACTATCTCCAGCCTGTCTAGGTCCCTCTGGACGCCATCCCAACCTCACCACTCAGCTTGGTGTTGTCTGCAAAGCAGACGAGGATGCGCTCGATCTCGCTGCTTATCATGGATGGTGACATGAAGCAGCACTGGCCCCTCGCTCTTTCAGCCCTAAGTTTGAGCTTCAGCTTTAAGGAGAAAGCTTGCGATGCTTCCCGAAACAGCTTTCAGCTGTTTCGGGAAGCATCGCAGGCTTTCTCCTTAAAGAATTGCACGATTTGAGGATTCAAAGAGGAAAAACAGGTATTTTGAAGACAGCGAGGAGGCAGCAAGACAGGCACAGGAGATATTCACCTCTGCATTCCGGAGCGGGCTTGCTCCAGACTCCCCAGGACTGATCTCCTTCAATACACCGCAGAAAGGCCGCTCCGGCAAGGGTGAAGCCATCCTTGCACTTATAAGCTACCGTGGAGCCCTGGGGGAAGCGTTGGGCCTTCGTCCCGTTGTGGATCCCGTTGTCGATCGCGGGGGGCTCTTCACAGAGGACGTCGGGGAGCTGCCCTACGGGAGGAAGAGCAGCAAGAGCATCTGAGTCCTGCTTGACTGGAAAGAGGCGCGTGGGGAGAAGAGGGTAGAGCCAAACGTCGTGCTCCTAGCAGCAATGGAAAATTTTCTGAGCTTCCTTGCTTGGTACCAGACCTCAGTGATTGGAATATGGCATCAAGTGTCTCATCAGGCTAGAAGAGGGGCTTCAACCCTTGTAGCTTCATGTAACACTACACACTGACCTCATAACAAGCAATTTCAGCATCAAAACAAAGTGAGCAGACAAAATCCCAACACCCGAAGTTCACCCAACCAATCTAAAGATTATCCCCGTCTTTCCCTGGTAGCTGGAGAAAGAGAATTTCCCTCTTGTGACTGTTTCCTGTGATTTCTGCCCTTCCCTCGCTCCTTCCACTTTGAATCGTAGAATCACCAGGTTGGAAGAGACCCACTGGATCATCGAGTCCAACCATTCCCATCAATCACTAACCCATGTCCCTCAGCACCTCGTCCATCCACACCTTAAACTCCTCCAGGGAAGGTGACTCAGCCCCCTCCCTGGGCAGCCTCTGACACTGCCCAATCACTCTTTCTATGAAAACTTTTTCCTTATGTTGAGCCTGAACCTCCCCTGGTGGAGCTTGAGACCACTCCCTCTTGCCCTGTCCCCTGTCCCTTGGGAGAAGAGCCCAGCTCCCTCCTCTCCACAACCTCCTTTCAGGTAGCTGCAGAGAGCATCTTTTCGGAATTGTACAAGGATCCTGCACCTAAAGCCTCACAGCACGAGTTAGCACTGAAATCGTGAGTTGTACAGTTGATTGAATGAAGAAGCCCAAGGAAAAGCAGCCCAAGCCCACCACCAGCATGATCCCAACAATTATATTAACGGCTCAGCGCAGAGCTCTTCCCTCTTACTTTCACAGTACGGAAACGCCGTGTCCCACGCGACTCCATTTCCCGACGCCACACACTTGGCAGAAGACGACCTCTTTAATTCATACCTAAAGAAAGAGAAGTTTAGTGCTTCCCAGAAGACGACGCAGAAAAGGGTCTTCCCAACCTCCCCATGCAGGCAAGTGTTTAACCAGAAGCTGCTCCTGCTGTGAAATGGGATCTGACCACATCAAAGCCACTAAGTAAGGGGACTAGGAAGAGCTGAACTGAAGCATTTCACTGCATCACCAAGCACGTGTGTGTTGCCACACGCTCATCTTAATGAAGACATAAGATATAGTTTCACTGGAGACCTGAACTGGGAAACCAGGGAGGGAGCCGGGGTGGATCTTACTGCCCGTGATCCCAGTTTTCTGACCTCCAAGTCGGTCCCTTTGGAAGCAGCGATCCACTCACCCAGGATGACAAGTGAATGTCACAACGGTCTCAAAAAGGAAATTGTCGGCAATCACATCCCCGTTCTCTATCGTGGGAGGAGGGCACTGCTGTCCTAGAGGAAAAGAAACAGCACGGGGATCGCTTCAAACCCAGAGATGAGCATGACCCAAATTCCAGAGGAAGAAACAGAATCATAGAATAGGTTGGGTCAGAGAAGACCTTAAAGCCCAGCCAGTCCCACCCCTGCCATGAGCAGGGACACCTCCCACTGGCTCAGGGGCTCCAAGCCCCATCCAACCTGCCCTTGGACCCCTCCAGGGATGGGGCAGCCACAGCTCCCCTGGGAAACCTGTTCCAGGCCCTTCCCACCCTCACAGCAAAACATTTCTCCCCAAGATCTCATCTCCATCTCCCCTCTTTCAGCTGAAAACCAGATCACTCATGCAGTCAAGACAGGAGGGGAACAGAGCGACACTCACGTATACAGAAGTCTGGGTCTGCAGACCAAGTTGCATCAGTCAGACAAGTGACAACGGAGGATTTCCCACTCGCTTCAGTAAAACCCGGTTTACACAAATACCTCAGCCGAGTCCCAGCAAGGGAGCTGCTGCCCACAGCCGTTTCAGCCTCAGCGAAAGGGAAGGTCGGGGCAGGACCACAGTAAACTAATAAAGGAGACAACAGCAAGGTCAGCTACAGAGGAGAACCCAAAGGATCTGCAGTAACAAGCGTTCTGGAGCACTCAACATTTTAAACTGACCGAACGCCAGGCTCTAGGGATACAGTTTGCATCCAACCCGATGAGCAACCAGCATCATGTATCCCAGTTCACTTAACCACAGAAAAGACAGAGCTTGGGTTGCATCTCAGCGTCACAGCTGCTTCTTCACTGAGGACCAACTCAACCTGCAGAACCAGCTGAGCTCAGAGAAGCCAAACATCCCCAACAGGTCTGGAAGCTGGTGACGGCTGCTGGGTGTGGTGAGAAGCTCTGTCTCTCCTTTCAGTGCACTCGTGGGTCATTTGCAGTTCACAAATAAACAGCTGCCACGCTGCAGAGCCCAGCCAGCTCGCTCTGCACGGGCATGGCTACAACGCACAAAATTCAGAAGTTGACCGGCTCAACAGCTCTTAGACCTGATTTGGTGCCATCACAACAAATAAATGGGTTCGTACCTGGGTCACATGTTGGCAGAGGTGGTTTCCAGGTACTGTCTGCTTCACAAGTAACCGCGCTAGCACCCTTCAGTGAATAACCAGGCTTACATGCAAAGGTCACTGTATCTTTATAGGTGTGCTCAGTGTCAAAGCCAGATAGCCTCCTCCCATTTTTCACTTCTGGATCTTCACATCTGACAGCTGGAAGTGGAGATAAGACAACAAGAACACATATTAGAGGAAGGAAAAGCCCTGCAGCCACATCAGACGCAGCTGCTGTCCTTTCTCTCCAAGAGAGGCAGGTCCCCAGCTGGTGCAATTACTGTGAACAGAGACATCATTAAGGAACTGCACGCGTGAAAGCTTCATTTTCCACTTGCATGAGGCCCTGGACAAGGGCAGGGAGAGGAAGGCTTTCTGTGGGCTGAAGAATCCATTGAGCCAAGCCCTGCCTCTGACCACAGCTTGGGAGACCATCCCATTACGTTTCCTGGGAATCATTTTAGACTCAAGTCAACCTCCTCAAGTCTGACAGCCCATCAGGAAAGTACAGACGGGGAGAGGGATGAGGAAAAAGTCAAAAGATTAAGGAGATAAAGGCAATATTTACTTTTGCATTCAGGACCTGGACCGCTCCACATTCCTTCCAGGTTATCATCCGTCGTGCAGTGGATGGTGGCATCTCCAATAAGAGAAAAACCTTTGTTGCAGCTGTACGTTACAGCCATGCCGTACACAAAGTCTCTGTTGCTGTTGAAGAGCTGCCCGTTCTCGATCGCGGGAGGCGGCGAACAGGGAATAACTGCAGAGCAAAACGACAGCAAGAACATGGAATATGAAGCTGGGGTCTAGCTACTCAAAAAGAAGCCCATACAAAAAAAAACACAAAACCAACCCAAACATGTAAAATCATAAAAGCCAAAGAAAAAATAGGGAAGCAGCTATAAAACGATAGCCTCCACCTAAAGGCTTGAATGAGTCTTTAAATCCTGAATGGTTTCCAGAGGGAGTTTAAACGTATAGATGGGGAAACAGCAAACCAGCAGCTATAGTTCAAGAGGAGACACCAGGGAAGAGGCCTTCTGGAGGCAATAAACATGGTCTCACCAAGCAGTACGGAACCCTCACCTGCTGGTGATGGCATTTCCTTCCCTCGTTATGCTAACAAGGCCAGGAAACCTATTAGGGCAGCAAAGCACCTCAGCTATCAGCAGCTGGTGGTCAGGCCCATCTCACAGGATGCTAAAAAAGCTGAGATAGCACCAACAGAGCTCGTAGAATTAATTTCCCCTTTGAAAATTGAGATTTTGGACGCAACTGAAGGCATCCCAGCACAGCTCTCAATACACAATTCAGCAACAACTGCCTGACAGAAAACACAACCTGAGTGCTGCAGCGTCCACGCCAGCAGGACAGAATATTCGCTGCGTGCCTGGGCCGGGAAATACCGACCAACAGCCTCAGGAGCTGCTGCCAACACCCACAGATCCTCCCGTGGCTTTAAATTCCATTCCCACCTCCAGCAGGAATGCTTGTTCGGGGGAGAGGAAAGGAGTAAAATTCATTAAAGGCCGATGTAATTTGCTTTAGGAGCCGAGAAGAGATCATCCACCTGCCATTCCCCAACTACCAGATGTAACAGTTTTGAGGAAGAGATGAAACATTTAAGATCTTACTGGTGCAGTATGGAGTGTTATCCCAAGAAACTTCATTGTCTCTAACAACACACTGCGCAGACGGCGCCCCAACTAAGCGGTACCTAAGAGAAGAGAAGGTTGAATCTCTTTGAAAACAAGATTAAAAAGCCCTTGGGGAATTCAGGAAGTTGTACGGTTTGTAACGCGGTGCGCTGGAGGAGCTGAACTGACGTGGAGAAACAGCTAAACCTCCCATAAACCATTAGTTTCTCAATACCTGAAGAATCCTGTCTCTGAGCAACCTGACCCAGTGGGAGGTGTCCCTGTGCAGGGCAGGGGGTTGGGACTGGATGGGCTTTGAGGTCCCTTCCTACCCAAACCGTCCCACGTTTCTATGAAACGCATTATAGGATGCAGTGAGAGGAAACCGAGCACTTGCAGTGGGTGGATACAAGCTCACAGGAGCGTGAGTGAGACAGTGTCCCCACCGCAAGGCCGTTCAGCCCCGTGCTGTGCAGCAGATCCAAACAAAAAACTTCTTTTCTGAGCAGAGTGAGGTGCCACTGATGCACCTTAAATGTTCTCTTTTCCCACCGCCTGGCTCCCAGGATGCCACAGCCCTCCTTTCCTCAGACCCTTTGGCTAAGATGCGGAAGCTGGACCCACGGCAAACAGCCAACGCTGGATTACTAACAAAGGCCACCAGGAAAGGAACAAAGTCCTTTTGCAAAGCAGCCATAAAGCAACCTGCAAAGACCACATTCTCCTGCCCAGAAGGTTGGTCTGTTTTCATAGGATGATAGAACCATTAAGGTTGGACAACTTGTCCCATCAAACCATCAGTCCCGTCCCACTGTGCCCACTAAACCGTGTCCCCAGGAGCCACATCTGCACGGTTTTTGAACCCTCCCAGGGATGGCAACTCCTCCACTGCCCTGAGCAGCCTCTGCCAGGGCTTCACCACTCTTCCAGTAAAGAAACTGCTGCTAATATCCAATCTAAACTTCCCCCGGCACAGCTTGAGGTCGTTTCCTCTCGTCCTATCAGCACAAGCGCAGGCAGGAGTCATCCTGACCCCTACAGCTCTCTGCTCCGAGCCCTCTCGCCGTGCCCGCGCTTGCCAAGGCAACAGCCCCAAGACACCAAAAGCCTCCGAGGCTCTGAGCCTCCGCGCTGCTGCCTCCCAGGAGCCCGGGCCAACGCTTACCCGACGTTACAGGTGTAGGTTATCGTTGCCCCTAACAGGAGATCGGTCGTGTAGTCAAATTTACCATTTTCAATCTCCGGTGGAGCACAGGGTTTCCCTGGAAGGGTAAGGGATCAGAATTATCTTTATTTTATAGCGTAACAGCAGTGAAGGTGCGGTTCTGTGTCACTAAGTGTCCCTTTATCAGGCACCTCACTTCCCTCATGAGCAAGCGTCAGAAAAGGTACGAGATCCACACTGTTTTCTGATGAACTGAGAGTTAAACCACAAAGAATAAGCACAGATAAAGCTCAGGGTAAATTAAAAAAATGAAGGTTTACACACTAACTGAGAAAGGAAACTGATAAAGAGCCCAGCAGGCTCCAGGCAAAGGTCTTAATCCATAGGGAAAGGGAACAGCACAGAAGAGCAGGAGACGGGGAAGGACCTGCTGACTGCCCTGGGGAACAGGGATGTAAGACAGGGACAACCAGCTCCCACAGCCTTTCCCACACTGTTCCTCGGTCCTGTGTTCTAGCATTTATGCTCTGTCACCAGATGGTGAAGTAATTAATGAGGGCAGAGATCACCTCTCGGGGATTAACGTTACCAAGCAGAAAGGGCAACCCCGGGCAGGGCGAGCGCTCGATCTCAACTGTCCTAAAACCAGTAGCCTGGGGAGCATCCTTCTCAACCCTCCCGCACCGCGCGCAGGGTTTGGGGTGCACCAGGGGATGGGATGGGGGGAACCCACCGATGCAGAAGTCGGGGTCCGCTGACCATTCAGAGCTGGAGAGGCAGGTGACCACGGGGGACTTGCCCACCGCCGGCCTGTACCCCGGGCGGCAGCGGTATCTCAGCGTGGCCCCCTCGGCGTAGGACTCCGCCAGGGGCAGGGGGGGCTCCGCAAAGGCAAACCTCGGCGGCTGCTGGCAGGCACCTGCGGGCAAGAGGGGGAACGACAGAGAAGAGGGGGTCATGGTGACAGCAGCAAAGGGGGAGGCGATGGCAAGTGGGGGGTGATAGCGATGGTGAAGGTGATGGAGAAGCAGGTGATGGGATGCTAGTGATGGCAATGGGGGGGGCAATGTTGGTGATGGGGGGTGATGGTGATGAGGGGAGGTTAATGGCAATGGAGGGGAGGAATGAGAGTGGGGGGGGGTGACAGCGATGGGGGAATGATAGTGATGGGGGGATGATAGTGATGAGGGGGAATGATAGTGATGGGGGGAATGATAGCAATGAGGGGGGAATTATAGTGATGGGGGGATGATAGTGATGAGGGGGGAACGATAGTGATGAGGGGGATGATAGCGTTGGAAAGGAGGAATGAAAACGATGGAGGGGAAGAATAAAAGCAGTGAGGGGGCAATGATAGAGAAGGAGGAGGGCAATAAAAGAGGAAGGGGCAATGATAGAGAAGGAGGAGGGCAATAAAAGAGGAAGGGGCAATGATAGAGAAGGAGGGAGGCAATGATAGTAATACAGGGGGAAATGATAGCGATATGGGGGGGATGATAGTGATATGAGGGGGGATGATAGCGATACAAGGGGGGATGATAGTGATATGGGGGGATGACAGAAATATGAGAGGGATGACTGATATGGGGGGGGATAATGGCTATGAGGGGGGAATGATAGAAAAGGGGGATGAGAGGATTCTAGAGATGGGAGGGGGTTGATAGCGATTGGGGGGGGTGATAGTGATGGAGAGGGGGGGTGATAGCGCTGGGGGGAGATGCTAGCGATGAAGGGGTTTGCTGGCGAGGGGCTGGTCCCCTCAGCCCGTCCCCACGCCCCCTCTCCCCGTGCCCCGCTCACCCCGGGCTCGGGGCAGGCCCAGCAGCAGCGCGCAGAGCCCGAGCCTCAGGAGGGGCCATGGCGGCCCCATGCCCGCCGCCCTCCCCGCTCTCTCTCCCGCCGCCGCTCCCGAGGGACTCGCGGCTCAAAGGCGGCGGCTCAGCCCTTTCCGGGCCGGGCGGGGCCTGGGCGGTCCCTGCTGCCTCCTCAGCGCGGTTTGTTTGTCCTTCTAGCAGAGAAAACGGGTGATTTGAGCCGCCCCCTTGAGGCTCNTTCTGTGATTCTATGATTCTATGAATGGTTGGACTCCATAATTCAGTAAGTCTCTTCCAACCTGGTGATTCTGTGATTCAAGGCCAGGTTGGATGGGGCTTGGAGCCCCTGATCCAGAGGGAGGTGTCCCTGCCCATGGCAGGGATGGAGCTGGATGGGTTTTGATCTCCCTTCCAACTCAAAACCATCCTGCGATTGCCTGTTCACCTGCTTAAAGAGCTGGGGGACAGCAGAGTGACTGAGAAACCTGGATGCCCTTCTGACCCAGCTCTCTCTTCAAACCTTTACCAGCACATGACCCCTCAGCGGTGTCAGTGCTCCCACCCCATCCAGTGGCACAGAAAGGGTTTGCCCGAGAGAATCAGAGAATCACCAGGTTGGAAGAGACCCACCGGATCATCAAGTCCAACCATTCCCATCAATCACTAACCCATGTCCCTCAGCACCTCGTCCACCTGCACCTTAAACCCCTCCCGGGAAGGTGACTCAACCCCCTCCCTGGGCAGCCTGTTCCAGTGCCTTACGAGAGAGGTGAGTAACCCAGCCCGCAACCTGCGTGATTCACCCTGAGCGACACGTCAAACACGCGGGAGGGGCGGCTTTGCCCCGGGTTGCTTGGTCTTGGTCCATCTCATCGCCCTACGCTTGTGGTCCTTATCTCAAGGGTGTCCTCAACCCCTCCAGGCTCACCCTTGGAGAGCACTCGAACACTAAATCTGGCAGGATTGCACAAAGAGGGCATTGACTATGAAATTATCTTCCTAATGGAAAGGAACATTTACCGAATTTTTAAAGCCTCACTTGAAGAACTGAAAAAACCCTATTTTTTTATATCCCAGATTGGCTGTGTTGCCTCCAAGGTTGATATTTTACCAACTCATATATCGTTATCTGCTGTTGCAGGATTAATTTCTGCCTGCAATGAGAAATCACTTTACCCAAACGCGTAAAATAAATCCATTTATTACAAAACAAACAAAAGAAAAAGTAAGCACGGAACCAACAGGGAGCAGAATTTGGAGGAGGTTTGATTTTCCTGCTCCTTTACAATGAAATTTGGGAGCGTGAGGTCAGACACTTCAGGTTCTCTTATGTCACTTAGACCTTGGTCCCTGGCACTGTCAGGACTTAGTGTAGTGCCTCTCCCTTCTCCCCCACCCAGATTTGTGCCGCTCAGGCTGCTACGGCTGTTGACGTTTCTCCTGCAAGAGGGAGATGAGCAGTTCGTTAGGGTGAGGTGCTTTGAGGCAACGACCTTTGCAGCCTCTGGTTTGCAGCACCCAAAGGATGGTCCCAGGGCTGGCACAGATGCGCGTGGGTGGGTGATGCGCAGAGAGGGCAGACGTGGCAGCCAGGGCTGTGGGAGGTGACGAGGTGAGCCAAGGACCCCTCCCCGGCCAGGGGACACACGGGACTGTCCCCCCTGTCACTGTGCACGAGGGACAAGTGCAACCGGTCGGAGCAGAGAGGACAGACGGGACCCTGCGGGCTGTGGAGAGAGAGACAAGGATGAGCCCTGATGGGTTCATCAGATCAGAAAACCAGAGACTTATTTGAATTGTAGAGGACTCACCCCTGGTCCTGCTGGCACAGCCGCTCCGTGGATGCTGCAGGGTGGTGTTCGCGCTGGCCAAGGTGGGCGCACAGCCAGTTCTTACAGACGGGACAGACGTGGGGGTTGCTGTGGAGAAGCACCAGTGAGGATTTGCATTGAGGCTTTCTAAGGAGCCTCTTAAAGTGCCTTTTAAAAGCGCTGAAAGAACAAAGCATCAAAATTGCCCAGAGCTCCTTTGGTTTAGGGGGGAAAAAAAATTATATGTTAGTGTTTTAAAAGTAATTAAAGGATGTAATATTCAGAAACAAGACAGGAAAGAAGTGGGAATAAGCAAGGGGGTGCAGAATAGCCTCTGCTCTACTCTGAAATTGCTTTTATTCAATCCCACCACAGCATCAGAGTGTTTGGAAGTGGAAGGCAGACCTTTTGTGGTCCGTGGGCTGCTCTGCCTTGCTCCACTCTGGATCAGCTTCTCCTGGGCCTTCGTTCCTCCGTTCATCTGCAGCTTTGACAGAAGACCTGAAAACAGAGAGAGACAACAGCCTGAACTCACCTGAATGAATGGCTCCACGAGAATTCTACTTTTTTTTCTAAATAGCATTTAAATTCTCCTGCTAAAACTGGGCCTAAAGGAATTCAAACTCCAAACCCGCTCTATCCATGCAGAGATGCTTTCTCCCCAACAAGAAGCACCCCACGTTCCCCCTGTTTAGTTTCACATGGGCCCACGCAAGGGAAGCAGGAGCAAGTGCCCACGGTACCTGGTGCCTGTGGGGCTCCAGCTCTCCCTGCTGCCGATGCTGGGGACCGAGAAGGTGCGTGGCGTGTTGGGCTGGGTGCGTAGCCAGTCCTCGCAGGTGGCACAGCCGCAGAGCGGGGGCTTGGCACGGGGAGCCAGGGCGGCGTGCAGCCTCTCTTCGCAGGTGGGACACACGTGGCAACTCGTTGTGTGGCTGGGGATGAGAAAGATGGGGGAAACCCCTCTGGTGAGCCCCGAGAGCAGCTGGCAAACACCAAACCCTCCTGTTAAG
>WAAB01018470.1:31974-77600 GCA_013389865.1 Piaya cayana | reverse complement strand
TTCTATGATTCTATGATGTAAGGTCCCTTCTGATTCAAACCATTCCATGACTCTATGGAATGAGTCATGAATTCAGACCTGAGGTTGTCCTCGAACCTCAGTCTGGGCACAGGAGAGTGAGTGTAAATGCAAGTGTTTATCAGCTGCCCCATCCAGCTTGGGTACATACAAACATGTGGGTTTTATCCTTTGCTCTTTACTTTTACTTTTCTTCTGTTTATCTTTTCTTTCGGCTTTGGTGAGGCTTATTTGTATGTATTGCACAGCTCCGCTTCACCACCCAAGGTAAGGAAAACGCTAGTGTCCCAGGGGTCAATTCCCAGACTTTTGTTTAGGAACAAATGGAAGAGATGTTGTGTTTAATTATCTCAGCCTGCCTACCACGATATTTTCACTAATACTTGGGTTTAATGAGCTATGAAATCTGGGTCTCTGTGTGCTGGTGGATATGCTCACCCTTTCTTCAGCTAAATATGTTATCGGATAGCTTCCACGGAGATGAGCAACTGCTGCCTTTGAACTCATGAGCCATCAAGATCCACTAATTTGCTTAGACCACCTGCTTGGCTGATATTACTGCAGGCCTCTTGTTTTCTCTCTGGAGCAGTAAATAGAAATGTAGATGGTGCCGAGATGGCACACGCGTGCCCTATGGAGCCACCCTGGCAGTGGAGATCAGCCAGACCATGCCGCCAGCTCTGGCCCAGCCAAATAATGAGCACAGGGGTGATGCCCTGCAGAACTGCTCCAGCTGGACCTGCAAAAATCCCAAGGTACCCCAGGAATTGCCATATACAAGAGAATCATCTGGCACCTCCGCTTGCTCTGGCTTGTATTTGCGTAGCGCTGCCTGGAGTGTCTGCTCCCAGGACACAGCAAATGGGATCATAGAATCATAGAGTGGTTTCAGTTGGAAGGGACCTCAAAGCCCACCTAATTCCACCCCCCTGCCATGGGCAGGGACACCTCCCACTGGATCAGGGCCTCCAAGCCCCATCCAAGCTGGCCTGGAACACCTCCAGGGATGGGGAAGCCACCCCTGCTCTGGGCAACCTGGGTCAGGGCTTCCCCACCGTCACTGTGAAGAATTTCTTCCTTACTCTAAAAATTCCCCTTTTCAATTTATAGACATTAGATTATATAGATAGCCAATTTATAGCATACTCCAGCTGTGGGGAAGAGAATTGACCATGGAGGTGTTGACAAGTCTCTCCACCCTAACCAGTTAGGGATATGACTTAATAGTGGACAGGTACGGTTGGGCTTGATGATCTCAAAGGTCTTTTCCAACCTAGGGATTCTATGATTAGTTCCAGAAAAGGAGTTTTTCTTCCAGCCAGCTCTGGGATCCTTATGTTGCTGTGATCTGTATGGGTACCCACCTCACAGATGAAGAAGGGTATTTAAGGTCATCTTTAAGGTCCCTTCCAACACAAACTATTCTATGATTTCTTTCACGGGTCACAGGTGTATTTTTTAATTTCCATAGAACCCTCTAAACATCCCAGTGTGTTGGTTCTGTCAGGAGAATACAGGGAATAGGTGTTTGTAATCTCCCAAGTGGTAGATGATTTGGTTTGGGTTTAATATCAGATGCGCTCTTGATGTATCCTGAAGCACTGGATGCATGCCGGGCTTCGGTCCTTCTACTCTCACTCATTCATAACTTGCTGCATGTCCGGGGACACCGTCTCTCACCAATCAGCCTGGCCTCGCCGAGGGCTGCATGTGATGTTTCAGCCCAAAATATTCTGCTGATCGCTGCTATTACCACTTGAGATGTGCAAAACGCAAACCCTGAGAGGCGTTATCAGCAAAGCAAGCTTGGCAACCCTTAAATTAGCAACGTGCAAGTGCGTGGCATCTGCTTGGAGCTCCAAGTGCTGTTAATGATGATGGTTTAACGAGCCTCGCTCCGTCTTCCCGTTCAAGAAGCGCACACACACCGTCGTGGCAGATGGTGTATCCTCACAACTCCTCGGGCCATTCCTCAGCATGACCGGACAGCGGGAGGATTGTTGTCACCGAGGTGAGGGGAAAGGGACTCTTTGATTGACCATTTATTAGGAGGGAGCTGGAGGATGAGACAGATGGCTGGGGGTTGTTGGAAGGGAACTCCGCTCTTGTTTGTTTAATTAGTCATCAGACAGAATGAAAGCTAAAGAGTGTTACGTGCAAACTCATAAGCAGGGAAACAGACCATTTGCATTTGATACACGCCTTATGAGGAACGGCTGAGAGAGCTGGGGAGGCTTAGCCTGGAGAAGAGGAGGCTGAGGGGAGACCTCATTGCTCTCTACAACTACCTGAAAGGAGGTTGTGGAGAGGAGGGAGCTGGGATCTTCTCCCAAGGGACAGGGGACAGGACGAGAGGGAATGGCCTCAAGCTCCACCAGGGGAGGTTCAGGCTGAACATTAGGAAAAAAAAATTCACAGAAAGGGTCATTGGGCAGTGGCACAGGCTGCCCAGGTAGGTGGTTGATTCACCTTCCCTGGAGGTGTTTAAAGGATGGGTGGACGAGGTGCTGAGGCACATGGGTTAGTGTTTGATAGGAACGATTGGACTCGATGATCCGGTGGGTCTCTTCCAACCAGGTGATTCTATGATATAGACGAACTGCTGGAAGAGACTCTGTGACTGTCATCTCACGGTTCTGCTGGCGGATTGGTGCTCCTGCACACAGGTCTGGGCATTCCCAGGGGCTTTGGGCAGCCTTGATCTCCCCGATACCAGTTCCCCCCCACCTCCGTCCCAAGAACGGCAGGAACTGAGCCACGTGCATTGCTTTTTAAGCCAAAGAATGGGCAAAGCCAGAATTTTCCTTTCTCCAGCACCCACCACAGCATGTAGCCACCTTTGGGGATTGGATTTAGATTTAGATGAGATTTTAGGAAGGAATGTTTTGCTGTGAGGGTGGGGAGGCCCTGGCCCAGATTGCCCAGAGCAGTGGTGGCTGCCCCATCCCTGGAGGGGTTCAAGGCCAGGCTGGATGGGGTTGGGAGCCCCTGATCCAGTGGGAGGTGTCCCTGCCCAGGGGTAGGACTGGATGGGCTTTAAGGTCCCTTTGAACCAACCCATTCTATAATTCTGTGTTAAAATGGACGTGTGGGTGAGGCGCGGAGGGACATGGGTTAGAGATTGGTGGGAATGGTTGGACTCGATGATCCAGCGGGTCTTTTCCAACCTAGTGGTTCTATGACTCCCTGATTCGATGACAATGTGAGGGGATCCTGGCACAAAAGGCAAACGCGGATGGAAAGAGCAGGCATTGCTCCTCCTCCTCCTTCTACCTCCAAACTGCCCGGGCTTTCCATTCCGTTCCAACCCGAACCATTCCCTCTTTCTATCCAAACCCACTTCAATATAACCCCCCCCCCTTTCCTTCTAATGCGACATTCCCAGGGCCATTCCCAACCAAGTCCCTGCCGTTCCTCCCTAGCCCACTAGATGGCGGCTTCCTCCAGCGAGAAACTGGCACCTGGGGGCGGGGGGTGTGTCAGGGGCGTGACTTAAAGCAGGGGAACCTCTCCAGGTAGAGGGAGCCCCCCGAATTCCCGAGGGGCCGGTTGGGTGGGAACTGAGCATGCACTGAGCACCCAAAAGGAGGGGAACAAGCAACCCCCGTCTCCCATGCACTCAGCACCCCCATTTAGAGGGGGGACAAGCACCCCTCATGCACCCAGCAACCAAAAAGGGGGGGACATGCCCTTCCTGCCCCCACATGCACCCAGCACCCCTATTTAGAAGGGGGGCAAGCACTTCCAGCACTTTCCCATGCACCCCGCACCCCCATTTAAGGGGGAGACAAGCACTTCCAGTACCTCCCCATGCACTCAGTACCCCCATTTAGGAGGGGAATAAGTAACCCCCATGCACCCAGCACCCCCTTTTAAGTAGGGGACAAGCACTTCCAGCACCTCCCCATGCACCCAGCAGCCAAAAAGGGGGTCAATAAGCCCTTCCAGCCCCACCCGCCTCCTATGGAGGGGGCTACGCTCCCCTATTCCCACCACGTCTCCTAAAGCGAGGGCCTCCCCCCTACTCCTCACCCCGGTGTCCCCCTCCGCGAGCCCCGCGGTTTCCCGCCCTCCCCTGGCCCCGCCCCCATGACGTCACCGCTATGCAAATNTGCTGAGAGCATGGAGGGTGCTTGTCTCCCACTAAATTGAGGTGCTGGGTGCGTGGATTGGGGGGTTGTTTGTTTATCCACATACCACCCCAAAAATTGGGGCGTTGGATGCGTGTGGGGTTGCTTATTCCCCCCAAACTGGGGTGCTGGGTGCATGGAGGGAGCTGGAAGAGCTTATTCCCCCCCCTAAACTGGGGTGCTGGGTGCATGGAGGGAGTTTGAAGAGCTTATTCCCCCCCTAAACTGGGGTGTTGGGTGCATGGAGGGAGCTGGAGATGCTTATTCCTCCCCTAAACTGGGGTCCTGGGTGCACGGAGGGAGCTGGAGATGCTTATTCCTCCCCTGAACTGGGGTGCTGGGTGCATGGAGGGAGCTGGAGATGCTTTTTTCCCCCCCTGAACTGGGGTGCTGGGTGCATAGGTTGGGTGCTGGACGCATGGGGGCTTGCTTATTCCCTCCCTAAATTGGAGTTGCTTGACCCTCACCTAAATGGGGGTGCTGGATGCATGGGGGGGTTGCTTATTCCCCCCCTGAATGAGCGTGCTGGGTGCATGGATTGGATGCTAGATGCATGGGGGGGTTGCTTATTCCCTTCCTAAGTGGAGGTGCTGTGTGTGGGGGGTTGCTGGGTGCATTAGAGGTCACTTATTGCCCCCCCCTAAGCAGCTCTGGAGGTTTTGGGGGGCTTGCTGGAGGTACTTATATCCCCCCTTGGGCCTGCTGGGTGACTGGGGGGGCTCAATTTGTCTTATTCACCTAGTCCCCCTCCCCCAGGGGTGCTGGATATGCTGAGGCGGGGGCTTCCCCGCTTGCCTGGGTGCCGTGGGCAGGGAATTCTTTCTCTCCCTCCCCTGGAGTGTTGGATGCATTGTGGGGGTTCCTCGCTCCCCCCGCTACTGAGGTTCTGGTGCCCTGGGGGTGGGGTAGTGGGAGCCCTGGAGGAGTGTTCCCACCCCATACTGGGTGTAGTGGGAGGGGGTTGCTCCCAGCATGCAGGGTGTGGGGAGATGTCCTCATTTGGGGAGGCAGGGGGGCTGTGGTGCCTTCCTCCCCTCCTCTTCCTCCTTCCTTCCCTCCCACCCCTTTGACACCCCCTCTCTCTTGCAGGTTTGAGCCCCCCGCCCGCTGCAGCTTCGTTGGGGGCAGCCCCAGCGCTGGGGTTTTCCTGGTTTGGGCTTTTTTTTTTTTTTGGGCCGCCCCCCCTTTCCCTCCTCCCGTGTCTCCATCAGGGAATCCAGCACCGCACGGAAGCCAGAAGAGAGGGAGCAAAACCCAACCCAGGCTGCGAGCTGCGTCCGAAGCAAAACCCACCCTTTTTATCGCCCAGGAGATTTTTTTTTTTGTTGTGTTGTTTTTTTTTTTTAAAAAAATTTATTATTATTATTTTTGAATCCTGATCCCAGCCGTAGGGGAGGAAGCGGAGTCGGGGCGGGGAGGCTTTCCCGGTTATTTATTTTCTCCCCCCGCAGAGTTGTCTCCTCCGGCCACCGGCTCACCATGATGTTTCGAGACCAGGTCGGCGTCTTGGCCGGTTGGTTCAAGGGCTGGAACGAGTGCGAGCAGACTGTTGCATTGCTCTCCTTGCTCAAACGCGTCAGCCGGACCCAAGCTCGCTTCCTCCAGCTCTGCCTGGAGCACTCCCTGGCCGATTGCACCGAGCTCCACATCCTCGAAGGAGAAGCCAACAACCCTGGTAAGCAGGTTTTACTTTGCTGCAACCCTCCTCGAGCGACGCTCTAATGCAGGTAAAACGGCAAAAACAATCCACCCGAGAGCAGAAGGAGGTTGGGGAGCCGGGGCTCCCCCGCTGCGTTGCGTTCACGGCTTCTTATATTTTATTTTTCAAGCGGGTGATGGTTTATTTCAGTTTGATTTTTTTCACAGCCAACTACTCCGCTCTATGGCGTGGTGTAACTCCAGTAGCATGAATGATTGGTGGTTTTCTTTCCTCTCCCCCCCACAACCCTCCCTTCCCTCCCCGTCCTTCCTCCTTCCATGCAGTTTCCTGTGAAATAAGTAAGTCAGGTCACGTAGAGTCTGGATTTTCTAGGCTTCTTTTGGGCAACGTGGCTCGCTTTCTGCAATACGCAGCCCGTCGCTACCTTAGACAAACTGTTATTTTCCAAAGGTCTGGGCGGCTGGGTTATCCTATTTTCTTTTATTTTCTCTTTTCCAAATGTGGCAATTCCTATTTCATCATTCAAATCCTGTTTGGACGCTGCTTTTTTTTTTTTTTTCCTGCGGCTCTGAATACCCCGTTGTGTTTCAGTGGAGCTCTAAGAAAATACGAGCCAACTGGTTTATGTTACAGAAAATGTGCGTGGCTGCAAAAAAAAAGTGAATTTTTTTTTTTTTTTGCTTTTATTTATACGCCATTCCGAGTTGCTCAACTCTGCACAAGTAAATGGAGTTGGAGCAGGATGAAAACTGCCCCGGCGATATGTGGATTGCGCTGTGTTAATATGTTAATTTAGGGGGGTGTATGCGTTAAACGTGGATTTTTCCAAGGCGCGTGTGTGTGTGGCTACGCAGAGGGATGCGAGTGGCTTGAAGCGGAGTTCCTGAAATACGGAGTCTGAGGAGGAAAAGCAACAATCTGAGTTGCGTAGTTTGGTTTTCCCAACCCTTCCAAAAACAGAAAGCGAAGCAAACTCTTCCCTTTTGTTTAAAACCCTGGGGGAACCCAGGAGCTCTTGCGTTCAGGGGCGCGTGGAAGCGGTGCCGGGGAGCTGCGTTTTGGGCTCGGTGGAAATCTTGCGGCGTCCGGATCCCGAACAGAGCCCCCAGTGTTGCCGGAGCGGGAGGAATGCAGGGTCCTTCTCCAGCTGTTCCCTATTAGAGCAGCGAGCCGGCAGGATTTGGCAGCTGCCTCCGCTGCCATTTGATGACAAGGTCCAGCGCAACGCCGCGTCCGACCCAGGACGGATTTAAGTCCTTCTGCAGGAAACCGAGCCTGGGGCTGCTCCGGCGCGATGGGATTGGGGGGGAAGCAAAGCTGGAATTGGCCCTTCCCTTATATAGCTCGCAGGAATGAGAGGGAGGAATGCTGCCGAGTGTGTCTCGGCGCGATGCTGCTGGTTTTATAAACAGCTGAAGGGCCGAACCCCATCCATTTGGGTGGGGAGGCCCCGGTGGGGGCCAGGGAGGGAACGTGCTGTCTAAACTCAGCTGCTCTGGGAGAAAGGGGCAGCCTCCCATCCTGGCCTGAGCGCAGGGTTGTTGCAATTCCCGCTGCGAATCGGTGGGACCGAGGTATATTTTTTAAATTGTTCATTCAAATCGTGTTCCTGGTGGTAGCCATGTCTCTGTGGCTCATCGAGTGATTAGCAAGGGGTGATTTACCTCCTGAAGGCAAATTGTGAAGGAAAACAGCATTTTGAAATCTTCCGAGTTCCCAAGTCTGTGCGGTGGCATTTGCTGCTCACTGTAAGCCAAGGTTGAAAACCAGGGCTTGGACCCTTCCCATCTCTACTCGTGCGAGCAATCCCTACTTGCCCCTGTAATCCCATTGACCTTGCTTGGTGCCAGGATTTCTCCTGTGAGCGAAGCTTGGCATCCAGCCTCCTGCCTGCCCCTCCGTGCGTTTGTGGAGCTGCCCGTGCTTTCCCTAGTGTTCCTGCCAAAAATCGCCTGTTCCTCTGGGGCATTTGTAACCCTGATAGCAAAACCAGGATCCGTCGAGTTCCTCTTCTTTTCTTCATCCAAACACCTTTCCATATGGCTTTCCCATGGGATGGACACATCCCTGCATCTCATGGAGCTGGATGTGCTTTTTCCAAACCGGATCATCTAATTCTGGTTGAGGGAGGAGTAGCTGAGGTTTGCAATCAACAGTTGTTAGAAAATAGCTTTTAGTCCCCAGCATTTGTAAAACAACCTGTGTGTTTTAAATCCCTCTTATTCGGCGCCCATTTTGCAGGGTGACGTTTGTCACTTGCCTGGCAATAGAAACGCACCCGGTTCCTCTGCAAAGCAGCGTCGTTATCTCACCTTGCATTGCTCTTTATGGATTGAATCCTGTTTCTGTAACTCATTTGGGCTTCATTCCCTCCTGGGTTGGGGGCTGAGCTGGTTCCCACTATGTTTTCCTGGTGTTTGTTGCCTTGCAGGTACCCCTCCAGCATCCCCCGTTGGTGTTGGGGAGGTGGTGATGGTGTTGGGGTGCAGGGGACTGCGCTGTGATGGGGATGTGCACCTCACCACGAGAAGGATGTTGAGGCTCTGGAGCGAGTCCAGAGAAGAGCAACGNTGGTTTAGTGTTTGATAGGAACGGTTGGACTTGATGATCCGGTGGGTCTCTTCCAACCTGATGTTTCTATGATTCTAACGGTGGGTAGGAGCTGGCTGTAAGAGGTGCTATGGTCACCTTCAGTGGAGCACGGTTGCTATCCTCTATCTGGTGGGGGATGTCACTGTGACTTAAGCAGTGCTGATCTGAAAGCCGTCTGCTGGTCTCGTGTGCCGGACCAAGTGTCCAAATTGACTTAAACGATGGGCCCTCATGGGAATTGAGTTGTTTCATACACGCAGGACCCATTCCTTGCTCTAACCCCCTTGAGGAGGTGGGGAAACTTGAGCGTTATCACTAATTCAGGGCCACTAGAAGGAGGTGGCAGCCCTGCTGTGTTCCTTGGTGGGTGGGTACCATTCCTGGGAAGATCAAGAGTGGACCCAAAGGGAGACAGGAGCGTGGTCTCTTCACTGGCTGGTGAAGCTGGGCTCATGAGCCTTCAGCTGCGTGGATCAGGCAGGGTAGAAAACTCTTTACAGAGGTGTCCCGGTTGTTTCTTGCCTGGTAGACTCCAAATGAGCAGTCTGCTGTGTGGCAGATGAGGGGGGATAAACCTCAAGAAGAAAAAGAACTCTTTTTAACTGGCGTGGAAAACCCAGTATATTTATTTTGAAGGAGTTTTATCTAGTTCTTTTCAAAGCAAAAGGATATTTTTGATGATGAAGCCCCACTCATTAGGGCTGCAAAGCTGATGGGGTTTGGAGCCCCGGATCCAGCAGGAGGTGTCCCATGGCAGGAGGGTTGGAACTCGATGGGCTTTGAGGTCCCTTCCAACCCATGTGATTCTATGATTGCTTGATTATAAAGGCAAAGTAGAAGTGCGAAGCAACCACAGAAGGAAGTCTAAATGTTTCTTCGTTAGGTGAAGCGTACAGCTTGTGTTTGTCCTGCGTGGTGGCTGTGAGTAGCCTCTTGGATCCTTAATGGTTTCACTGGTGAAGAACATGGGTTGCTGCTAATTCAGTTTGAGGATGACTGGCTTGGTTTGCCGTGCCTGGGGAAGAATATGGAAACCGTGTTATCCGTGTACAGAAACAGAAGTTTCAGGTATTACAGTGCTATTTAAAAGCCTGCTATAACTTCCTTCCTTCCTTCCATCTCGGCCTTGCTGAGCGGCTTCAGTCCCAGCTGCTCGGAGCTGTCAGGACGTGGCGACCTCCTCCAGGCCTCTGGTAAAGGTCAGGCAGGAGCGTGATGTGGCCTGTGGTGGGAGCAGGACCCGTGGTTCTCCTGTGGCCGGGGCAGAGACACCAAGGGGTGCTGAGTGTAGCTGCTCTGTGCGGTATGGAGCCAGTGAGGAGGTGGGACGTGCTATATCCACAAAACCCGGCCTGTAGGCCTTTGACGTGGAGCGCAGGATGCGGTTCTGCTCCCACCTGCTCAGGCATCCCCTCTCTGACAGCCAGAGGAGTGACTGGAATTTTCCTTGGGACTTCCAGAGTAATCCCACATCCCGTCCCACCAGCCCCAGCTTTGGAGCTGCTGCGATTTCCTTGCTCCTGCAGTTTCTGATGGGAGATGGACGGAGGCTTCTGTGGGTCCTCCAGGCATCTGAACACCCATCTGGACTCCTATGAGCAGAGTAACGAGTTGGAACTCTTGCTTTTGAAGGATGAACTGCTTTCTCTGCCCTGCGTGCAGGACGTGAACTGCTTCACATGTTAAGGCCAAAATCTTTATTTCATTTCGACAGGCTGTCAGGTATCACAAAGAGAGCATCAAAATGACCCAGATTTCTCATCCTGGGAAGTGCTGGCCAGAGGAAGAGACAGGGGTTGCAGGGAGCGATGTCTTTAATTAGACTGAGTGATGCAGCTGGAAAAAATGGCCAAGCCTGAAGGTGCAGCAGCTCAAAAGAGGGTTTGTGTGGCTGTGGGTGGGGTTTTTTTCCCCCCAGCTGAACCAGCCGGTCTATTAAAAGGTATTACATGTTCCTGCAGACCTCGTCTCTTGTATCCTTAGGTCCTGTGGCTCCAACCCTACAGCTGTTGCTGCCACCAGCTCATTGGGAACCTGCTCTCCCTCTGCTATGTGAATTTTGCAGTTTACTCCTAGTGACCCTCACTGATGGGAAGTCATCCCAGCGCCCAGTTTGCAGATGGTTTTCTATTCTGTTTTTATTTTTCATGGCTTACTGGTCCATCGCAAAGCTGAACTTTAGTTTAAGTGCCCTTGGGTTGCAGGAGAGCGTTGCTGGGCTGTCCTGTGGTGGGGACGGAGGGGCTGAGCAGGAGGAGGACAGGGCAAGGAGCTAAACCCTGTGCTCAGTGGGAGCAGGGGGATGTTTTAAGTGCAATGGTGGATGTTTCATAGAATCATAGAATTACCGGGTTGGAAGAGACCCACTGGATCATCGAGTCCAACCATTGTGTCCTCCCTTTGCTTGTCTCTGCCTGGAGTGGGGTGTGAGCAGCTTTCCTGGCTCCGCTTGTTTTAAAACATTGCGAGCTGGGACTCGGAGATGGGGAGATCTGCTGAGAAGCTGGGCACTGGCTTCTTGTAACCTGCGGGCTGTTGCTTGAGCTGCTGCCGTTTGTCTAGCCCAGGTTTTGTTGGCTAAAAGCTTTCTGTGCTGGGATTTCTTAGAGAACGGAAAAGGGAGGGGTACAGAGGCACAGAGCGATGTTGGCCAGGGTGTTTGAGCAAGGCTGCATGCCTGTATCTCTTGAAATGCAAAGATTTTTACTTTTAAAGACACTTTTCAGAGTCAATGTGGGAAGCTGAGTGCAGGCACCTTGTGCTTATGCTTAACCCTTCTGTGTTTTCTTTATTGGAGACTGTGGGGAAAGGACGAGGAGGAACAGTTTTAAGCTGAAGGAGGGGGGGATTGAGATGAGAGATTAGGAATAAATTCTTAATGCTGAGGGTGGAGAGGCCCTGGCCCAGGCTGCCCAAATCAGTGGTGGCTGCCGCATCCCTGGAGGGGTTCCAGGCCAGGTTGGATGGGGTTTGGAGCCCCTGATCCAGGGGGATGATCTTTAAGGCTCCTTCCAACCCAAACCATTCCATGATTCCTTGATTCTCCTGTTTGCTTAAAAACACCTTCCCTCGTGGTACCTGGCACGTGTCCCTTGTAGTTGGAGAAGAAGGGAGAAGCTCCCTGTGGCTCATTCCAAAGCACCAGCAGTACAAATGGTGAGGTTTGCTCCATGGGGCAGAGCTGATGAGGTCTGGGTCGCTCGGGTGGCAGAGCTTGCTGGGGGAAATGTTTTAGGTAGCAACGCTTAAAACAGGATGAGGGGGGTGGGTAGGAAAAAGTTAATGGAGAACAGTGCGGTTTGCTGCCCAGGGCATCATGCCAGCGCAAGCAGATCCACCCACAGGTGGGTTACTCTCTCCCAAAGAGCCTTTTCCACACGCTGCAGTGTCCTTTTACGATTTTGTCTTACCTTGGCTAGAGGCCTGATGTGTCAGGGTTAATTCCCCCGCTCACTGCAGCTGGGAAAAGTCCCTCCATTGAAGTGTGCGTAGAAGGCGCAGAGAAGCGTCTCACGCCTTGTTGCAGACCTGAGCCTGAGATTTCTGCCTGAACCAGCTTGTTGCGCCTTGATTTCTATCCAAATGCTACCCTTCCGTGCAGACGTCTTGTGTTTGAGCTTGGAAATGTGGTTGAGACAAAGTTCTCCCCACCAGGGAGGCTGCATGTGGGAGGGAGGAACAGCTTGGGGCACGGCAGTCGGGATGCAGATTGGTTGGAGCGGTCAAGGAGAGCGTTTGTTCAGGAGCTAAATGGGAACCACCCACCGAGCCGTCAATTAAAATAACCTCGTCTGCAAATACGCTTATCTCCAAATGAGATTAAACGGATGAATGGGAGAAAGTGCTCTGCTTGTACCGGGGCTGTTGCTGGTGGATGATCATCTGCGTGGTGACATCCTTTGGTGTGTGAGACCTCAGCATCCGGACGGAGCCGTGTGTCCATCTTGCTGTTTGTATTTTACACGCTTATGTTTGGGCCAATGGCTTTTAAAACAGCTGAAGTTCCCCTGGAGCAGTTGGTGAAAGTATCTGTGGACCAGGAGGTTCACGGTGCAAATTCCCATCTTCCAGCAGCTTCTCAAGCCCTGGCCTTTCTTCTCATCTCCTCATCAGAAAATACCATTAGAGTTTAATTTGTGGACCATGAAAGCAAATTTTTTTTTTTTTTTTTAGCAAGCTGGGAGTTATGTTTGTAATCACTGTGAGTAACCGAAATAGTAATTAGCGTGAACGCTTACTTTATTTTAAGATGCATTCGTCAGTGCTTTAGCTCTCCAGCTTGGTGCTTGTGTCTAATGTTACTGCAGAGAACTGGTTGAAGAAAGGGCACCTCTTGTGCTACCGACAGCTCAGAATCACAGAATCACAGAATCACCGAGTTGGAAGAGACCCATTGGATCATTGAGTCCAACCATTCCAACCAAACACTAAACCATGTCCCTCAGGACTTCGTCTACTCGTGACTTAAACACCTCCAGGGAAGGCAAATCAACCACCTCCCTGGGCAGCATATTCCAATGCCCAATGACCCTTTCCGTAAAAAACTTCCTCCTAATCTCTAGCCTAAATCTCCCCTGGTGGAGCTTGAGGCCATTCCCCCTTGTCCTGTCTCCTGTCACTTGGGAGAAGAGCCCAGCTCCCTCCTCTCCACAACCTCCTTTCAGGTAGTTGTAGAGAGCAATGAGGTCTCCCCTCAGCCTCCTCTTCTCCAGGCTAAACACCCCCAGCTCTCTCAACCGCTCCTCATAAGACCTACAGCTCCTCAAGGGCTGCATCCACCAAAAAAGCTGGTGTACAACAACGGCTGCTGGTCTGTATTTTGGGGTTCCCACTCTTCTCCCCACATCTCGCATGAGTGCAGTGGTCCGGTCCTGAGAAGGAGACCCAAGGATGTGCAGAGGTCACCATTGAGCACAAGTTCAGCCATGGCAAACAGCCCCACCAGTGGCTTTCCGTCTTGGCCCCAGGAATTGCAAATCGAGTTGAGGTTGGATGGAGCAGATCCGTTCCCAACTTTCTGCCTGTGTGCAGCTTCCTCTTCCACAGCAGATGCGCTGAGTGGATGGGCAGGGTCTCATCAGAACAGAGGTGGAATTGTTCCTCTCTTGGAGAATGTGATGCTGGCTTTTTTTGTTTGTTTGTTTATTTTTGGAAGAGGTTTATGGGTTGTGCTTCTGCATTGGGAGGGGGGGGGAATTTCCTCTCCTGGAGCAGAGGGCTTGGGATGGTCTCACCTCACCCACTGTGTAAAGGCCGTGCGATCCAGTCTGCTCTAGAAAACAACCCAGGGACCAGCTTCAGAGGCAGAACCCTGGTGTGCTCCATGCCTGGCAGGAGCTGGCTTTCCGCGCAGGAGGCAAACCTGTCTGAGGTGCGAGCAGATGCAAGGAAAGGGTTTATCAGTGTAGATAACCCATCTGATGCTGGGTTCACCGCTTGCAGCTTTATTTGTGGTGACTCTGTGGTGCGGTTGGTTGTCTTGTAGGTTCTGGTGAAGGTGTCTGAGCTAGAGCATGTGTTTCTGACCGGGCTGTGAGTGGCCGTGTGGGCTCCTCTAAGGCTGCCTGGGCTTGGGGCTCGTGTGCAGGGTAAGTCTGAGGATTTCTGACCTCTGAGCTGAGCCTGGGGTAGTAACAGAGAGCTTTGTTGCTGTTTGCCAAGTGCCGGGTCCTGCACTTGGGTCAGAACAACCCTGTGCAGCTCCAGACTTGGGGAAGAGCAGCTGGAAAGCTGCCTGGCAGAGAAGGACCTGGGGGTGCTGGTTAACAGCAGCTGACCATGAGCCAGCAGTGGCCCAGGTGGCCAAGAAGGCCAGTGGCATCTTGGCTTGGATCAGAAATGGTGTGGCCAGCAGGGCCAGGGAATGGATTTTGTCCCTGTACTCGGTTCTCAAGTCCTGGGTTCAGTTCTGGGCCCCTCTCTATGAGAAGGACCTTGAAGGGCTGGAGCTTGTCTGGAGAAGGGAGCAGAGCTGGGGAAAGGACTGGAGAACAAGGGTTCTGAGAGGCGACTGAGGGACCTGGGGTTGTTTAGTTTGGAGAAGAGGAGGCAGAAGGGAGACTTCATCGCTCTCTGCAGCTCCTTGAAAGGAGATTGTAGAGAGGTGAGTGTTGGTTTCTTCTCCCAGGTGACCCGTGATGGGATGAGAGGAAATGGCCTCAAGTTGCACCAGGGAAGGTTCAGATTGGACATCAGGAAAAATTTCATCAGGGAGACGGTTCTCAGGCCCTGGCAGAGGCTGCCTAGGGAGGTGGGGGAGTCCCCATCGCTTGAGGGGTTTAAGAAACAGGCAGACGAGGTGCTGAGGGATCTGGCTTAGTAGTGGACTGGGATGGTTTGACTCAATGATCTCAAAGGTATTTTCCAACCAAATCACTCTATGGTTCTATGAAATACCTTTCTCAAGAAAGAGAAAAAAGAGAAAGAGCTCTCTAGCTCCCTTAAAGGAGGTTGTAGCAAGGTGGGTGCTGGTCTCTTCTCCCAAGTTAGAAGGAAAACAGCCTCAACGTGTGCAGGGGAGCTTTAGGTTGGATATTAGGAAAAATTTCTTTCCTAAAGAAGAGAAAGAGTTGTGAAGCACTGGCAGAAGCTGCCCAGGGCAGTAGTGAGACCTCCATCGATAGAGGTGTTCAGAAAGCGTGTAAATGTGGCGTTTGGGACATGGTTTAGCAGGCACGGTGGTGTTCTGCTGATGGTTGGACTTGATCTTAGAGGTCTTTAACAACCTTCATGATTTCATGATTCTATTCATTCTGGTTGCTGCCCTTCGCAGCCCTTTCCGGGCATTTGCAGTGCTTGAGCTGTAGCGCAAAAGCTTTCTTGTATTGTAGAAAAATAACCCGTGGGTTCGAAGAAGACTCTCTCCTCTGTGTGCCACCACGCTTGGACAGACTCATTGTCCTTTTCTATTGTGAGCATGGGGCTTTCCATTAGGGAAGATATGGCTGGATGGAGTGATGGCTACACACCCAGGGCTGAGCCCCAGCCCCTGCCGCAGTCCCAAAGAGCCTCTCCTGATGTTTGCAGGAGCTGGACGTGGCCCAGCGTGCTGAGCTATCGTGCCTGAGGATGTTATTTTACTTAAAGTAACGTTAATACTGCGGGTGTCATCTGCAGCTTTGCTCTGCTCTTTGCTCTTGAGCGAGGCCGCCCTGGAATGGAAGCACGGGGCGCTTTAAAAAAAAATCTCTTCTGTTACTGATCCTCGCCAGTAATTCATTCCAGATTTCTTTTTTTTTCTTTGGTAAAACTTATTTCAGACAAGCCACAAACCTGCCTGACTTTTTAACCAGTTCGTTCTCCTCCTTGCCTGGTGGGGAACGGGCTTGTGTTGTGTTTGGGGTTTGCATTGTTGGTAGAAAAAATGAGTGGGTGGATAAAACCGGGTTTAGCTTGAACTATTTTAAAACTCACTTTCCATGCCACTGCTTTTCCCCCCCACCCCCCTTGTTTTGGTGTTTTCAAAGAAGAAAAAACTGTGAACATCATCACAGATGGGTTCTTCTTGTCCTTGGTTTTTCCTCATTGTCCCCCTCTCTCTGTCCCTTGTCTGCGATGGGAAATGTGGAAGGAAGAAAATGGGGAGAAAGATGTGAGGGTTTTTTTTTTTCCCTCTACAACTTTTGTTGTAGAGAAACTTGGCTGCTGTGACATTTGCAAGCAGAACATCGTGTTTCTGCAGCAGCTGTGGTTTGCGTTCGTGCGTTTCTTTGGTTTTCATAGTTTCCCTGTTGGGATATTCCTCTTGTTTCTCACGCAGCGAACATCAATGTGATTTTTCTACCTTTTTTTCTGTGCGTTCCCCTGTGCACTCAGATTGCCCACGGGGTCAGCTTGATTCTGGGTAGGTATTTTTAAAATCGTACAGTTCGAAAGAAGTGGATTATGTAAAAAGAAAAAAAAAATATATTCAAAGTCTCCAGGCTGTTTCCCTCCAGATAACGTGGACGTAGATGAAATGTTGAGTTATAACTACCTGGGTGACCTTTTAAGATAAGAATTGTTATTGACTTGTGGTATCATGTTGAACTGATAAGAGTTCTTTTTTTAAAGAGGAGGGAAGAAAAGCCCCAGCAACCCCTTCAGTAGCCATAACAACTTCCTTGACAACGCAGGGGTAGCTCACGGCTCCTTACGGATGCTGATACTGGGATCTTAAGGGCAGCCCAGTGAGGGTCCCAGCTGGCCACCCCTCGTTGGGGATCTGGGAAACCTCTCTGGAGCTTCAGGTTGGTGCTGTGAGGGCTGCACAAGGTCGCTTGGCTGCTCCTGTTACTGTCTGCCCCCAGATTCTCATCATCTGTAGGGAATCTGTTCAGCCTGGAGAGGAGAAGACTCCGAGGAGATCTTATAGCGACATTCCAGTACCCGAAGGGGCTACAAGGAAGCTGGAGAGGGACCGTTCATAAAGTCTTGGAGTGACACAGCGAGGGGGGATGGGGATAAACTGGAGAGGGGCAGGTTTAGACTAGATGTAAGGAAGAATTTCTTCATGGTGATAGTGGTGAGACACTGGAACAGGTTTCCCAGGGTAGCTGTGGCTGCCCCATCCCTGGAGGGGTTCAAGGCCAGGATGGATGGGGCTTGGAGCCCCTGATGCAGTGGGAGGTGTCCCTACCCATGGCAGGGGAGTTGGAACTAGATGATCTTCAAGGTCCCTTCCAACCCAAACTATTCTGTGATGCCATGAATTTTAGCTGGAGAGCTATCCTGGGGCTCAGTCCTGTGGGGCGGGGATGGGTGCGAGGGGAGAAGGTGTGGGGAGCAGGAAGGATGCTTGTGGAGAGCAGGATGCCCTTAGTGGTCCTTGCTGAAGAAATGAGTAGGCAGACAAGGAAGGGTCTTCCCTGCTGTTACTGTTGGGAACTGGCTCCCACCTCTGCGCTCCAGTGGGGGTGCCAGCTCCTCTTTCGGGGTATCCTGACAGAGTTAGGAGCCTAACGTGGACATACATGTACCTAAAGCCTTCCTGTGCTCGGCTGAGCCCTGCTTGTTGTGTTCACGTGTTCTCCCGGGCTTGCTGTCAGATTAAAGCAGAATTCACGCATGTCCTGGAGACTTGGTTACCTTCTGGTGTCAGGGCTTGCCACTGAGGTTATTGGAGCTAAAGAAACCTGACTGTGAGCAAGTGTTATTTCTCACCACCTGCTTTTCTTCTCCCTCCCTGTCCCTTTTCGCTTGGCTTCCCTGCATGTCAGGGGCTCGTGTGTCTCATCGAAGGTGTGTGTCCACAACCCAAGAGGTCTGAAAGGTGAAGGGTTGGGCTTGATAAAACAAAAAATACTCTACATGTCTTAGCATTAGGACTAGGAAAATAAAATCCCTTTGAAAATACAGCAGCAGAAGAGGCAGAGGTGTGCAACTCGTTGTGTTTGTTCAGAACATCAATTACTTAGACCTGCTCGGTTAAAAGAGACATCGCAGCGGCATCAATTCTTTTAGTGATAGCTCTTAACGCCGCGTAAAGGTGTCTTCTCAGACTCCGCTCGCGAACCTTTCATCACATTATTCTGAAGCAGTCAGTTGGATGCTGAATGCTTTTTGTAGCAGATGTCAAATCTCGGTCAGCCAGAGAGCCTTTATAAATAAAGGTGTCTGCTTGTATTCAGGCATACGTGGATAATAGCTGCTGTAATTCAGCTACCCGGCTCGGCTCCCCGGCTTTTATAAATGACTGATCACAGATTCCACTGAGAATGAGTATTTAAAGGGATGGAGCTGCTAAAAGTGGGCTCTGTACTAGTAAATATAGCGAGGCTCTATCCCCGGGACAGGTGGCTGGCATCGCCCTCCTCCCACTGGGTTTATATTTCACATAAAGCAAATGTTAC
Source organism: Piaya cayana (assembly GCA_013389865.1). Lineage (NCBI taxonomy): Eukaryota > Metazoa > Chordata > Aves > Cuculiformes > Coccyzidae > Piaya > Piaya cayana. The sequence goes on along the minus strand of WAAB01018470.1, from coordinate 59,370 downwards.
ATTAATAAAACTTCTGTGGTTAGATTGCATTAAAATTTTTGCACTTAAATATTTTGGTTTGTAATTTATTTATTTATTTATTTTTTAATGGGAGCGGGTAAACACTCCGAGATCTCTCTGGATAAGCCACAGCAGCTGGAGGATACTGGTTTCTCTCTATGAAGTGGAGGAATTTCATCAGAGGAGCTATTGTTCCGCTGTGTTCTCAGCGTTTTGGCAACTGTTCTTTAGATTTAACCCTACAGAAAGGGGAGGGTGAGCTTTGCTGGGCCTGAAATAATTGCAAAAATGTGGGCAGATGCTTTCGCATTGTTGGAAGCCGATACTGGTTGGTAGTGGGGAAGCGTGGTGTGGGATTAAGGAACCAAGAAGCCCGAGTTCTTTGAAGGCCGAATCTTTAAATCCCTCCTCAAGCCTAACTGGATGTTAGCATTGATGTTGGGTTGTTTTCTGTTCTCGAGAGGGTTGTGAAGCCCTGGCAGAGGCTGCCCAGGGCAGAGGCGGCGTCTCCATCCCTGGAGGGGTTCAAAAAGCACGTAGACGTGGCACTTGGGGACACGGTTTAGTAGGCACAGTGAGGTCGCTTTGCCATGAGCGTAAGGTTGGTCCCTCGCAGGAGATCAGGAGGCAAAACCGGAGCCCCCGAGCAGTGGTCGAGGAATGATGAAGCTCCTCACTCACCATCCAGCAAGTTCTTTGGTTCCAGTGTCTGCAGAGCCAGGTCCTGCCCGCAGCTTCACCACTTTCCAGCTCTGCGAAACATAACTGAGGGGTGATTTTTAATCTGCTGTGCGTATTTTTGGTTCAGTTTACCCATACAATTATATTAATTTGCTTTATTATAAGCAAAGAGATTAAAAATGCCTCTGGCAGAGAGGATTAAAAACTGGTAATCTCACTATTAAGAAACAGGGGATGTTTTAGGATTTCCTTTCTAGGTGTGCAAAGCTCTGTAACACAAGCAAATCTGCCCCTTTGTAGTTGCGTTTTTCACCGGGAGAACTCATTAAAGCTAGCATAATTGTTTAAGTAAATGAGAAATGAATTAATTTAAGATATAAGAGTAAATCCTACCACATAAAAGCAGTAGGCATGATTTAAGAGCTTGGGGTTTGGTTTGTTGGGGTTTTTCTTGTGTGTGTGAACCTGGAGCAATAGTGTGGCTTTACCTTTTAAAGGATTTAACAACTTGCTCTAATTTTCTTTTAATGTTTGCGGCGCTTCAGAATAATGCAAGATCAGACCGAGCGTAACTAATTCCCGTCTGAAAGCAGAGGGTAGAGCCTTTCTCAGTAGACTTACAATTAGTGGAACTTCACTCCTGCCTTTGAGAGGGACGTAGCAGGAAATGAGACTGTTGGATTCTGAGTAAATAAAAATATGTGCCTGAGATTTTTTTTTTCCTCCTTTTTTTTTTTTTTTGTACGAGGAGGAGGGGAACCCCATAAAAGCTGAGGTTTAATTTAATTTGGCTTGCTTTCATGTGTGCTGCTGACTCGATGACTCATGGCAGGACGTCAAGACGTGGCGAAGGTGTCTTTGCATCCTTCATCTGCGGCTCTGTTCGAGGGTGCTGTCTTTTGAGGAGTCCTCACCGCTTGGATTGTCTGGGTTTCCCCTTGGCAGGATCCCAAAGATGATGAGAGCTTTCCTCCTGCTGTCTGGGGGTTGATCTGATGCTGCTGCATGAGCTCCACCGCTCTGTCCCAGCCAGGCTCTGGGCTTCTGGGGGCCTTGCTAGTTTGAAAATCTTCTTGTTGTACCGTTAAGACTTGTTGTGAAGGAATTTCTTCATGATGAGAGCAGTGAGGCACTGGAACAGGTTACCCAGAGCAGTGGTGGCTGCCCCATCCCTGGAGGGGTTCAAGGCCAGGTTGGATGGGGCTTGGAACCCCTGGGAAGTGGGAAGTGTCCCTGCTCATGGCAGGGGAGGGACTGGATGGGCTTTAATGTCCCTTTCAACCCAAGATATTCTCTGATTCCATGAATATTAGCTTCATCGCGGCAAAAGCTGCCCCTGGGTGTTTTCACACAGCTCTGGTGTGCTTGTCTCCTGCGTAACAAGAAGCTCAAAGTGTCATCCCACTTTTCCTGCAGCCAGCTCTGTAGAGTGCCCTCACATCTTGCTTTAGTCACGTCATCTTTGGGGAACCTGCAACCTGTCCCGGCCGTGGCGCTGCTCACGTGGATGGTGTTAACAGCAGAGAACTGTCAGCGTGTCACCTCAGTGTTCCAGGTGATGCTTGGGGTCCTCTGCTGCCATCACTAGAGAACCGTTCCACGACATGTCCCTTACTGCATGTGTTAATTTTGCTTTCAAGGCCTGGAGTGCTGCCACAACCCCCACGTTTCCCTTTTTTTCCCCTGTACGTTCTCCTGTTGCTGGAGGTGGCCGGGAGGCTGGTGACCCCTGAGCATTGTGGGGAGCTCCCATGCCCTTGCTCCTATTTACCTTCCCTTTCCTTGCCCAGAGAGATGATGTAGAGGTTGCTAGTGATCGCAGCAAGCGTGCTGCTCCTGCCCCAGGGGATGCAGTGAGGACATCTCCCATTTCTCACTGACTTTTCCCCAGTTGGGGCTGCCGGGGAGCCCCGGGGATGCCCCATCACTGCTGGGATACAGGTGCCTGAACCGCTCTGATTCTCCTTCACGCAGGATGCAACCAGCACCCTCCCGTCCCCCCTCGGTGCCAGGTGGAGCCCTGCCAGCAGCCCCAGGCCTCCCTGGGCATCACCTTCCCGCCGCCAAATGAAAAGCATTTTCCTTTCTCTCTCTGGCCTTCTGTGCCACTGCCCGGCCTCAGGGAGGGAGATGGGGCTGCAGGCATCCCTCCAGCCATGCCCTGGCTGGCTTTTATCTCCCTTAAAATGTCTGCACGCCCTGGTTTGCAAATACAGGCAGCTCTGCCTGGCTCCCTTGAGAGTTTCTTTTTGTTGTTAACTCCTTAAGGGCCCTGGCTGGTCCAGCGTGGGCTGGCGTGGGAGAAATCCCAGTGTGCTCCCTGCTTGTGCTTTTTTTTTTTTTTTGCAGCAAAGCCTGCACGTTGCAGCTGCCAACAGAGAGGAGAGCAGCGTTAATGACGACAGAGATCATGGAAACACAGAATGGTTTGGGTTGGCAGGGATCTTAAAGATCATCCAGTTCCAACCCCCCCTGACGTGGGCAGGAACACCTTATCCTGGGTTAGGTTTTTCCAAGCCCCATCCAACCTGGCCTTGAGCACCTCCAGGGAGGGAGTATCCACAGCTCTCCTCCTCTGTTCCAACAGTTCCATATCCTTATGGTGAGGATTCCCGAATGGGACACAGGACTCCAGACGAGGTCTCACAATAGAGGGGCAGAAGGAAGTTTTTTATGGAAAGGGTCATTAGGCATTGGAATATGCTGCCCAGGGAGGGGGTTGATTCACCTTCCCTGGGAGTGTTTAAGGTGTGGGTGGATGAGATGCTGAGGGACATGGGTTAGTGTTTGATAGGAATGGTTGGACTCGATGATCCGGTGGGTCCCTTCCAACCTGGTGGTTCTATGATTCTCATTCAACCACCCCCCCAAAGTCATTCTCCTCAGAGCTGCACTCACCCATGTTGCCCCCCAGCCTGGATTGAAGCCATGGATTGCCCTGACCCAGGTGCAGGACCTTGCACTTGGCCTTGTTGAACCTCATCAGATTCACACAGTCCCAGTTCTCCAACTTCTCCAGGTCCATCGCACCCTTCTGGCGTGACAACTGCCCCACTCAGCTTGCTGTACTCTACAAACTGGCTGAAGGTGTCCTCGATCTTGCTGTCTGTGCCATCAGTGAAAATATTAAACAGCAGTGGTCTCATTACAGATTCCGAAGGATGAAAAGAGAGGGCAGTGGTTGACTCGCCTTCCCTGGAGGTGTTTAAGGTGCGGGTGGATGAGGTGCTGAGGAGCATGGTTTAGAGATTGGTGGGAATGGTTGGGCTTGATGATCCGGTGGGTCTCTTCCAACCTGGTGATTCTGTGATTCTATGAAAAGTTAATTTAAGGGGTGAGAAAGTGGCCTGGGTCTGATTTGGGCGTATACTGATAGATCCGCTGTCGGTGCTGAATAACTCAATAAGGTGAAGAACGCGGCAATATCTAAAATTAAATCTGTTCTTAATTGCCGGGTTATAAATGGCAATGTTTTCTCCAAGTGGGATTAATTTATTATATTTAAATTACCGACGCGGGACTCGGCGGCACAAACCCCTCTGTACAATAATACCTTCCAAAAGGTGTGTTTGGCCTTTGTGGCGCACAACACAATCCACCAGACCAGAAACTATGTCAAAATACTGCTAAGGTGGTAATTAAAATTTTAAAATAAAAACCCCTGCAGAGCAGATGAGTACATTCCAAATTGTGACTTTTCAATGAAGCTCTTTCATAAAAAACATTCTTTCTTGCCAAAACAAATTTAAAGGCATTTTTGTAATTTCTGGTGGGGAAAGGAGGAGTGTTTATCCAGCCTTTCGTGTCGCCTGGGCTTTTTCTCTTGAATTTAAGGAGAGGAAAAAAAAAAAAAGAAGAGCTGGTGCAAAAAGAGGTGTTTTATATGAAAATGCATTAAAAAGCCTTGTTCTTGTCCTTCCCCGAGTGCTGTGTGAGCTGGAGAGGGCTGTGCCTTGGGGCTCCAGAGCCCTCTCTGCCCCGTAGCTGGAATCCGCTGGTTGATGGGATCCCCTCCCACGCTGCCCGTGGGGCAGACACGGAGCCCAGAGCAGCTTCTGGTGGCACGAGGATGCGGGGGTCCTGCCGGCGTCGGCGGCTCCTGCTTCTGGAGGAGGAACCACGCGCAGGCTGGGCTTCCCCTGCTTGCTTTGCAGAGCACCTTCTGCAGCGACAGGCATCCAACCAGCGCACAAAGCAAAGCTGCTCGAGGTATTTATAGTTTTCCCTTTGGATTTTTTTTTTTCCTTTTTATCCTTCCAATTTTGGACACGTTTCTGACAGCTTTTACCTGCTGAGTCACCATTCATCCTCTTGCACAGGAGCTACTCCTGCCATACCGATTCCCCGAGCAGGCTTGAGCAACCAGCATTTAAAAATAAATCCTGTCAAGGAAGTGGGGTTTTTTTTCACTTTTTTTTTTTAATATCGCCAACTGCTTTTGCTCTGTGCTTGCTTTCTTATCCAAGATGCCTATTTTAAAGATGTGATGCCTTCACGTTGCTGAGAATGGCTTCACTTTGGAGGTTCAGGCTGGACATTAGGAAGAAATATTTCACGGGAAGGGTCATTGGTCACTGGAACCAGCTGCCCATGGAGGGGGTTGAGTCACCTTCCCTGGAGGGGTTTAAGGGACGGGTGGACGAGGTGCTGAGGGACATGGGTTAGTGATTGATGGGAATGATTGGACTCCATGATCCGGTGGGTCTTTTTCAACCTGGTGGTGATTCTATGATTCCATGAGGTCATGTCCCACCACAGCGGCCTGTATGGAGGAACAGTGTGTCGAAACCAGATAACGGCACCACTTTTGAAGAGAACAGTATCTGATTGTGCAACAAGAGCCCTGATTTTCCTAAGATGGGGTTTTTTTCAGTGGTAAACCATGGCTTGAGCACAAACTGATGCTTGTAGCTCTGCTTAATAAATAACTCCCTTTCCACAGCAAGTAGCTGTGATAGTTACTTCTGATCGAAGGGGAGGGAGGACTGATCTTTACAAGGTTAACCCCAATATCCAGATCACTTTTCTCTCTCACTTAGAATTGTTCTTCGCCCAGGTGAGAGGGAATGGCCTCAAACTACATCAGGGCAGGTTCACATCGGACATTAAGAACAACTTCTTCACTGAAAGGGTTCTCAGGCACTGGCAGAAGCTGCCCAGGGAGGTGGTGGAGTCCCCATCCCAGGAGGAGTTTAAAAGACAGGTAGATGAGGTGCTTGGGGTTATGATTTAGTAGTGGACAGGTACGGTTGGGCTTGATGATCCCAAAGGTCTTTTCCAACTAGGGGGTTCTATGATTCTGTGATACAAGCATTAAGGTTGTAAAAAAACCTCTAAGATCATTTAGTCCAACCATAGAATCATAGAATCACCAGGTTGGAAGAGACCCACCAGATCGAGTCCAACCATTCCTATCAAACACTAACCCATGTCCCTCAGGACCTCGTCTACCCGTCCCTTAAACCCCTCCAGGGAAGGTGAATCAACCACCTCCCTGGGCAGCCTGTTCCAATGTCCAGTGACCCTTTCTGAACAGCTCAATACCAGCATGCTTACTAAACCGTGCCCTGAAGTGCCACATCTGAATGGTTTTTTTCAAACCCTTCCAGGGATGGAGACTCCACCACTGCCCCGGGCTTCACCGCTCTTTTGGTAAAGAATTTTCTCCAAATATTGAATCTAAACCTTCTCTGGCACCACTTGAAGCCATTTCCTTTCATCCTATCACTTGTTCCTTGGGAGAATCATTAAGATTAGAAGACCTCTGAGATCTTCAAGTCCAACCCAACCTACCCAGTTCAGATGCCCCGAGTGTTTACAGCTCTCTTTGCAGTGTTACTCAGCACTTACTCTGCCCCCCTGGCTTGCAGCCTCCCTCTGATGACCAGACTGCGACAGCCACCTCTCTATAAACCACTTGGAAAGACTTTGGATACGTGCAACATCGCTCATTTAGGGTACCGAAGCACCTGCCTTCGTTATTGCTTCATGTGTCTTGGATTTATTTGCTTTTTTAGCTGTAGGTTTCGTGTGTTGAGTAGTAAATGCCAAGAATATCCTCAGTTCCTTCCTTTTTCTGTGTTGTTGCTGATTCAAGCCCGCCTTGATGTTGCACACAAAAGGTCAAGCATCAAGATAGACTCTTGGGGGGGATGATTTATGGCATGCACGGCTTTTTTTTCTGCCTGAGTGGCATATTCCTTATTTTGTGAATGCTCCTACCTTTCTTCTTTTTGGGGAAGACACCGGAGAAATTAAATATTCGGTGTATTTATAAGCTTCAGTCTATGTATGAATCCTCCAGGTGGTTGCATTTCACTGTAATGCGGCTGCTGGTGGGTTGTTAATCTTAGTGAAAGTCTATTTTAGCTCTCTCCTACTGTCATCCCGTGGGGCGAATCCTCCCCCGGGAAAGAGGAAGGAGGCTATTTAATGAGGAGGCATTCGGGGAGGAACAACTGGAGCCTGAAACCCAAGCCGGGTTTGGCAGGAGGAGGTTGGGAAGGAGCTATTTCAGGGGACAGCTCAACCAACCTTGGGCGCGTGAAAGCGTCCATCTCCATCCCCTCCGTCATGCCTGGTGATGGCACTAGTTTTGACACAAGTGGTTGAATGTGGGACTCTGTTTATTGGCATCTTTGTGCAGGGAGGCACAGAAATGTCATCTGGTGTAGGAGCCTTGGACAAGCCTTGGGGTGTCTGGTAGGTTTGGGGCATCCGTCAGGGTTCTGCTTGTGTGCAAGTACGTCTTGCATGCACACAGGTGTCAAACATTTAAATGTGCCTTGTATTCCAGGCTTACTCCTTAAGAGTTTTTATATTTCATCCTGTCCTCTGAGGGGGTTGGATCACAAACACCATTCAGCCAAGCTGGAGTTAGTGAATCAGAGAATATCTTGGGTTGGAAGGGACCTTAAAGCCCATCCAGTCCCACCCCTGTGCCATGGGCAGGGACACCTCCCACTGGACCAGGGGCTCCAAACCGCATCCAACCTGACCTTGAACCCCTCCAGGGATGGGGCAGCCACCTCTGCTCTGGGCAACCTCACAACCTCCCCACCTCACAGCAAAACATTTATTCCCAAGATCTCATCTAAATCTCCCCTCTTTCAGCTTAAAACTAGTCCCCTTTGTCCTTCTTTTCTTTCTCCTGCTTCCTTCCAACAAGCAGCCTGTATTTTCCATATCCGACCTTCGAATGCCCTAGGGATGTGCCGTATCGATCTATCAGTTAATCTTTGACATTGCATTCAGCAGGGCAGCTCAGGTCCCTGCAGGAGTTGGTTCTAAGGACAAAACCTCTGGGATGTATTTGCAGCCCTGCGTGCGATGCTTAAGCCCTTGCCTGTGCCATCCCCTGGAGTACGTGATGATGCAGAAGATGACAAGCTTTGTGCTTCTGCTGCTTTGAAATCTGAATGAGTAATTCAATAACGAACAACTATCAGATCTTTGCTTTTACGATAAGGAGGAATTCTGCCCTTTTAAAGCCTTTATATAAGAATTGGATATCGAGCTAATTTCTAATCTTGCCCGACTAACCCATGCTTGAACATAAGGTTTCCCTTTATCACTGCAGTGTCTTTTAGAATCATAGAGTAGTTGGAAGGGACCTTAAAGCCCATCCAGTTCCACCCCTGCCATGGGCAGGGACACCTCCCACTGGATCAGGGGCTCCAAGCCCCATCCAACCTGACCTTGAACACCTCCAGGGATGGGACGAGAGGAAATGGCCTCAAGTTGCATGAGGGGAGGTTTAGGTTGGCTATTAGGAAAAATGTCTTTACTAAAAGAGTGATGAAACACTGACAGAGGCTGCCCAGGACAGGGGTGGAGTCTCCATCCCTGGAGACATTCAAAAAGCGTGTAGCTGTCACAGTTTAGTGCGTGGTTTAGTAGCCACGTTGATAGGAATGGTTGAACTCGATGATCTGGTGGGTCTCTTCCAACCTGGTGATTCTCTGATTCTATGATTCTATATTGTGTTAATGGTTAGACTTGATCTTGGAGGTCTTTTCCAACCGTAGTGATTCAGTGATTCTAGATGGTGTTCGGGGAATTTAACATCTAGCTCAGACACATGATGCACGCCTCTCTCTGTATGTAAGCATTAAAAAAAGGCCTTTTTTTTGTTGTTTTCCAGGGTGCTTAGCACTAGAAAGGAAAACAAGAGGCTCACCAGCAGTTCTTGCAAAGGAATGTTTCTAAAAATGCACCTTTTAGCAAGGAGAGCACATGAGCCTGAGCTGTAACACGCAAACTGTTGACAAGTTTTGCTAAATTTGCGAGGGGTTTTTCAGTGCTGAGAGTCTGTGGTTTTTTAACAGTTGGGAAAAGGTCATAAAAACTGGGGAATGAATGTATGCAATGGTTTTCCCTTTCTTTCTTGTCCCTGCTGCTTCTCGCTGGGCTCTCCCAAGGCTGGCTGGCTTGTCAGTGCTGCCCACATCGTGGTCCTAAATCATCTCCTTCGTGTGCGCGGTGGTCGTTGTGCACCCAGCCTGGGCACAGGCTTCCTTCTCCTGCTCTACATCTTTCTCCTCGTTTTAGATGGAGGTTTTCTATAGGATCATAGAACCCTCGGTTGGAAAAGACCTTTGAGATCATCAAGTCTAACCATCCCTGTCCACTACTAAGTCATATCCCTGAGCACCCCATCTGCCTGTCTTTTAAACCCCTCCGGGGCTGGGACTCCCCCACCAAACTGGGTTCTCAGCCAGGGTCTGAAAACCCTTTTTGTGAAGGAATTTTTCCTGATGTCTGATCTGAAACTGCCCTGGTGCAGCTTGAGGCCAAATACAGGTTTTCCCTCCATCCTTGTCAACCTACATGGAGACTTGAGGGCAAGTAGCTCATCACGTCCCACATCCTGGGGAGAGCCCATAGCTCCCAGGCAGGAGCAGTGATGCTGCAGCCCCTCTTCTCTCCGAGATCAGGTGCTTTTGTCAGGGTCAAAACACTAAAACCACAGCAGGGATGTGTTTAAGCTGTGGTGGCACTGGCTGTGTGTCCCAGTTGGAATGAGCTACCCAGGGAAGTGGTGGAGTCCCCATCCCTGAAAACGTTTAAAGAACAGGCAGATGAAGTGCTCAGGGATCTGGTTTAGCAGTGGAGAGGGACGGTTGGACTCAAAGATCTCAAAGGTCTTTTCCAACCAAACCATGCTATGGTTCTATGATTCACTCTTTAGCAAAAAGTGTTATTGCAAGAAAAAACCTTCAGGGCTGTGGGATGAGACTGGATGGTTGGGGCTGGAGCTGGGGCTGCTGCAGTACTCGGCCTTCTGTCCAAAGGATTTCAGCTTCCTATTGTTTATCCAACAGGTGGTGAACGGGGCTGTGCCATATTTAAATCGGGTTTGGAAAATCAGCTTTTTTCCCGTTACTGTTCATCCTTCCTGTCGGATGTCCCTTTGGCTGGTGATGTGTGGGAAGGAGGAGAAAAAAAAAGAAGGGGAAATCCTACTTGGGGATAAAGGAAAGCATTGTCCCGAGCACCAGAGCCGGGCAGTGAAGCATGAGAAGGGCTTGCATGGGATTTGTTGCGGCCACATGTTTCTCGGCTTCAGTTGTTTTCCCGTCAGAGCAGAAGCCACACAAGTTTCTCGGGTTTTATTATCATTCTGATAAACGAAGAATTTTCTGTCTGAAATCAGAGCTGTAGGGGATTTCTTGGGTAGCTTACAGGAATGGTGGGCCTTTTGACCTGAGCAGAAGCTGCAGGGGCCCTGAGTCACTGATGAAGTTGGTGTGCTACAGCCTATCTGAACCTTAGAGTCGTAGAATAGTTTGGGTTGGAAGGGACCTTAAAGCCCAGCTAGTTCCAACCCTCTGCCATGATCAGAGACACCTCGCACAGGATANTTTGCAAACAGTCCCTCCCCAGCTTTCTTGTATCCCTTTCAGGTACCAGAAGGTTGTTGTAAGGTCTCCTCAGAGCCTTCTCTTCTCCAGCCTGAACAACCCCAACTCTCTCAGTCTGTCCTGGCATGGGAAGTGCTCTAGCCCTTGGATCACTCTTGTAGCCCTCCCTGGACCCGTTCCAACTGCTCCATATTCTTCTTATGTTGAAGATTCCAAAACCTTGCTCAAAATATGCAGGGTTTGTGCTATTTTCTCTTTTTCCAGGGGTTTTAAATGTGCTTTTGCATGCTTCCTTCCCCTTCCAGTGTGCGTTGGTCCATGCACAAGCTGAGAGCCGATTCCCAGGCAAGTCTCCCTGTTGGCATCTTGAGAGGAGTGGGATGAAGGCATGTGGATACAGCAGGGCATGAGAGGGAGGTGTGTGACACTCTGAGTTGAGGGATCCCTGCATGAAGCCTGCTTTGTGCTGTCCTCCCTCCCCTTGCTCAGCAAGGAGATTCCCTCCAGCTCTGCCCTGGTGTCCTCTGGAGACCCTCCAGGAGAGCATCAGCTGGGGAGACCTCATGCAGCGAGTGGAGATGGTCAGATGGAATCATAGAATCATAGAATCACCAGGTTGGAAAAGACCCACTGGATCATTGAGTCCAACCACTGCTATCAAACCCTAAACCATATCTCTCAGATGCCAGCTTCCATGCCTGGAGGTAACCTAAAAGACGTGTAGATGTGGACCCATCCTGCCCTGGGACCACAGCAGCCCTCAAAGTGGTTGTTGGCTGCTTAGGTGTGGGGAGGGAAGGACTGATCCCAAGGATCCAGCTGTGCAGCAGGAAGATACGGGTTGGGAGACTGGGATTGTCTAAATGGAAGAGGTCAGGGCAGCCCCATCCTACAGTCCAAGTAACAGTGATTGGACAAGAGGAAACGGCCTCAAGTTGTGCCAGGGGAGATTCAAATTGAATATCAGGAAAAGTTACATCACCAAAAGGGTTGTCAGACACTGGCACAGGCTGCGCAGGGCAGTGGTGGAGTCCCCGTCCCTGCAGGGATTTAAAAGCCGTGTAGATACGGTGCTTGGGGACATGGCTTAGTGGTGGACTTGGCAGTGTTAGGTTAAGAGTTGGCCTTGATAATCTTAAAGGTCTTTTCCAACCCAAATGATTCTATGGTTCCGCTCTGGGAGGGGAATGGATGGGAATTTGCACGTGGTAGGATGAGGAGGTGCCTGCCCGCCTGGGCTTGCTACGGGATGGGAGTGAGGGGCCTCTTGGCTCCAGGGAGGAGCTCTTCTTGCCTCCCATGCGTTGTGAGATGACTTAGAGTGATGCCCCGGACCTCGTGAAGCTGCGTGCTGCACTGCTGCTGGTGGGGAAACGGGAAAGGTTTGGATGAAGGCGCTGTCTGGTGGGTGCCAGAGCTGCTCCTCTCACTCCGAGACTGTGACATAAGCTGAAAGAAGGTGTGAGGATGTCCTCCTTCCCTCCTTCCTCGGCACACACACAACCCCAGGGCTTGACTGTTGTTTATAATGCCTGGTTTAAATTTAGGAGGAGGCTTATGCAGGTGCAGGCTGTGACTGGCTGGGCCGCGGGGCAGGAGCGGGATAGGGCATCTGCAATGACCCAAGCAGATGGATGGAGGTCTCCTCCTGTTCCCACCAGGTCAATCACCCTTCCCAGCCCAATTCTGTATTTCCACCTCACCTGCGACATCCCTGCTCCTGCATCAAAGCCAGGAATTAGGGTTTTGGGGGCAACTTCTGATTTTGAGGGAAGGAAGCAGTGGTGGGAGCGGCTCTTGGGGTGCCCTGGGGTCTGTGCACCCACATCTCCGTGTCCCCGGTGTCTAACCTTGTCCTGTCATGGCATTCTTGCTACAAAATACGCTCTTTTGGGCTTGTGAAGTCGTGTTGGCATGGACCTGCAGAGCATACAGGCACGCAGCTCCTTCCTCTGCAGGCATGGGTTGAAGTCAGGGTATCAGCATCTATCTTGATGATTGACCTTATGTGTGCTCTCTATTGCAAACACGCTTTTTTTTTTACGAGTTTGGAGGGAAAAATATTAAAAATACATAAATATCTGGGCTAAAGGCAATCCCAGTGGACTGGCTTCAGCCTCTGGATGTTTCTCAGTCCTCTCTTCCCTCTGTAAGAAGAAGATAATCTACCTGGCAAGGGTGCTGGGGAGCTAAATTAATTCCCACTGAGGTCGTCGATAGAAACTGCTGCTGTAAGCACAGCGTGTGGGTGTAGGCACGGTGCTGTGCAGCGCTGGGATGGCGCTTGCTAACACGCACTTAGAAATGTGCTGAGATCTTCCAGGGCGGCTTTAAAAATCGCCTCTACTTTTAGAAGTGGAAATAAAGGAAGAATAATCAGCCCAGCGGTGCTTGCTGTGACCTCAAGCTCCTGAAGCAAAGCCTTGTCTTTCCTTTCTTTCTATACCCATGGGCTGAGCCTGCGTTACAGGTCCCTGCTCAGGGTGTGCACTTGCAAAACTCTTAATTTTTCCCTGTCTGACGCTCGCAGAGGATTGCAGCTCTTTGTTAGGAGGCTTCATCCCCTCCTGTCATCAGGCAGCAAGGTTTAAATAAAAGGAAAGTTTCTTTGGGTGGGAAGAAATAAATAAGGCGTCCACCTGAATTTCCTGAGTTGTTTTTTTTTTGTTAAGAATAGCCTGGAATGCTTCCTGCTAGAAACAAATAAGGATGAGGTGTCTGAGCCGAGCATAATAATTTATTTGAACTGAGTATAATTTATTTTGAGCGTCCTGTGGAAGGAGGAGGCTGCAGAGCTTCAGCAGGCTTTGCAGTCCTTCGTGTGGGTGCAGAGGGGAAGAGATGGGGATGGGGAAAAGATGTCCTGTCCCTGCACTCCCTGATCCAGAGCCCCTCCCCAGCTTTCCTGGAGCCCCTTTCAGTGCTGGCAGCAGCTCTAAGGTCTCCCCAGAACCTTCTCTTCTCCAGGGTGAACAGCCCCAGCTCTCTCAGCCTGGCCTTGTACGGGAGCTGCTCCAGCCCTTGCATAAAGTGTTTTCTTGCATGAGCCTTCGTGCAGATTCTCAACAGAAAAGGGAGTTTCCCCATGTAGGAACAGACTCTCCTTAATAGAAGATCTTTGAAAAGAAATACAGTTTTGGTCTGGAAAATACATTCAGATCCTTAAATCTTTGGGCCAGAAGGCACAGAATCACAGAATCGCTAGGTTGGAAAAGACTCTCAGGATCATTGAGTCCAACCATTCCTATCAAATCAAAATCAGCAGCGCGCTGACCCTCCAATCTGACCAGACGATTGAGCTCTGTCATTTCCAAAGCTGAGCTCTGGGTTTTTGGGTGAGCTGGATTTTATTTTGGCATTTTCCATCGGCTCTGCAAAATGGAGTCAGCTCTTGCTTGTCTCTCTCCAGTGGCTGATGAGCTCCTCTGGCAGGAAATCCTCTGTCCTGTGCCTAACCTCACCCATGGTACCTGTCCCCGGCGCACAGGGCTTTGAGCAGGAGAGGGGAGCAGATACTCAGTGCCAGGAGTGAGGGAAAGGTGGTTCCTACGTGTTTGGTTCTTGCTTTCCCTTCTTCTACCCCAGGAAGGGACGGTAGTTCCTGTGTGCTTGGCTTTTGACATCTCGTACCTCAGGAAGGGACGATGGTTCCTGTGTGTTTGGCTTTTGCAATCTCTTCTCCCACATCAGGAAGGGATGGTGGCTCCTGTGTGTTTGGATCTTGTGATACCTTCTCCCACACTGGGAAAGGACGATGGTTCCTGTGTGCTTGGCTCTTGCCGTCCTTTCTTCTGCTCTGGGAAGGGACGATGGTTCCTTTGTGTTTGGCCCTTGTGATCCCATCTCCCATACTGGGAAGTGACGATGGTTTCTATGTGTTTGGCTCTTGCCATTCCTTCTACCTCAGGAAGGGATGATGATTCCTGTGTGCTTGGCTCTTGCCATCCCTTCTCCTGCCCTGGGAAGGGATTATGGTTTCCATGTGTTTGGATCCCACCATCCCTTCTCCTTCTCTGGGAAGGGGCGATGGTTCCTTTGTGTTTGGATCTCACCATCCCTTCTCATTCTCTGGGAAGGGGCGATGGTTCCTTTGTGTTTGGATCTCACCGTCCCTTCTGCTCTGGGAAGGGGCGACGGTTTCTTTGTGTTTGGATCTCACCATCCCTTCTCCTGCTCTGGGAAGGGGCAATGGTTCCTTTGTGTTTGGATCTCACCGTCCCTTCTCCTGCTCTGGGAAGGGATTATGGTTTCCATGTGTTTGGATCTCACCATCCATTCTCCTGCTCTGGGAAGGGGTGATGGTTCCTTTGTGTTTGGATCTCACCATCCCTTCTCCCATGCTGGGAATGGATGATGGTTCCTGAGCGTTTGGCTCTTTCCATCCCTTCTGCCCTGGGAAGAGCTGGTGATGGGTAGCAGCATCCCTTTTCCCTGCTCATTTCCAGTGCGTCCCATCCGCACTAGGAGGGGCAAATAAATGCAGCCAGGGGTGTTCCTGCTCAGAGCCACCGAATGGAGGGCACACACCTCAAACCAGTTGCACTTCAGCTGGGGCCAGCGGGTTTTCTTCTGCCAGGAAGAGGCAGGTTGAGCGATAAAGGCCCCCTTGTTACTGCATGTTGCCTCAAGCTGTGTTTCCACAGCTTTCCGTCTGTTTACCGAGAGTATTCAGACATGTAATTCCACCGCATCTGGCTGCTTACAGAGAAGGCTGCTTATTTGTGTTTCATAAATAAGGCCAGAGAACGCAAGGTCCAGAGCGCTGAGAGCCAGCTCTGCATCGCTGCTCATGGCGTTTCTTTTTCGGTCTCGCTCTTCTGCCTTTTGATTATGATTTTTTTAACCACAGCCCCCTTCCCTCTGGTCCCTGTGTGCCCTGTTATCCACGTTCTCTCCTGAAGCTTAGCTAAACCCTACAAACCAACCCTGTTGCGCCCCTTCTGCCTTTGGCCCATGTGATTTAAGCCCCGTGGGATGTGGCCTCCAGCAGGGCTGAGCAAACCTCAAGGACCTACGAGAAAGCTGGGGAGGGACTTCTTGCAAGGCACCTAGTAACAGGATGAGGGGGAATGCCTGCAGATGGGAGAGGGGCAGATTTAGACTAGACATAAGGAGGAAATTCTTCATGATGAAGGTGACGCGGCACTGGAACAGGTTGCCCAGAGCAGTGGTGGCTGCCCCATCCCTGGAGGGGTTCAAGGCCAGGTTGGATGGGGCTTGGAGCCCCTGAGCTGGTGGGAGGTGTCCCTGCCCGTGGCAGGAGAATGGAACTGGGTGGGCTGTAAGGTCCCTTCCAACCCAAACTGTTCTATGATTTTATTGTTCTGTGATAATGAGACCAGGCTACCCTTGAGGAAGACAGGAACCATCTGTTGGGAGGAGGTGGTCCCAGCGCACACCCTGGTGAGCCCCTTCCTGGTGCAGCAGGGTGTTTTGTGGAACCACAATTGTCTCAGTGGATTTTCACCCTCCCAAACACCTCTTCCCACCTCTTCCAGTTGTCCTCCTGGCATAAAACCAGCGAAAGGCAGAGGCTGGTTTGCAGTAGCATCTGCATGAGCTGAGAGCTCTGCATCCATCTGCTCCCCATGAGCACAGTGTTCCTCCCTTGTCTCCACTGGATCCCGCGGTGAGAGCAGGTTCGTAAAGGTAAATGAGTTTGGTTAATTAGAGCTCTCTGGACATTTTCCAGCTGGATGCCTGTGGAAACAGTGGACAGCATGTGCTCAAGCCAGGCGCTTGGGCCGTGGCTCCAGGACTTGCACCTGGACCTTGCAGTGATGGTCAGGCTCTGCAGGAGAGGCAGAAAAACCCTAAAGTTTTTTAATTTTTTTCATGAAAAGCTCTTTAATGATAGTTTAGTGGTCCAGCCTGCCCTTGAAGTACCCTGTGGGGACTAATAAAGCAAAAGCAGTGCTGGTACAAACGCAATCGTGTGTTCGTCTGGGCGGGGAGGTGTCGATTCAATGAGCAGAAGTATCTGAAGGAACATTGTGAAGGAGCAGGAGATGTTTCGTGTACCACCAGCACAGCAAGTTCTGCTCCTGTCAGCCCTGTGCTTGATCTCCAGAGCTGAGCCAGATTCCTCCTGTGATCTCTCTCACTGAGATGCTGCTGCCTCCCTCAAAAGAAGGAAAAATCAGTGTTTTTACAGTCTGCCCTGCTGCTCAGAGTGGTTTGCAGGACACCCAACGTGCACAGCAATAGCACGGCCTGTCCTCTGCCAGGCAAGCCTTGGTTTTCCTACGTTGGAAAGAATTGCTGTGGATAAACTTGGTAAAGTCTGGATTCGTGTCCTGTTGGAGTCGGTGAACAGACGCCTGTTGTTTTATGGAGCTGTGGGTGAAAACCTGAGAGCTTTCCTTTGGCCCTAGTATACAGGGCTGAGAAGCATAGACTCATAGGACAGTTTGAGTTGGAAGGGACCTCAAAGCCCATCCAGTTCTACCCCTGCTATGGGCAGGGACACCTCCCACTGGATCAGGGGCTCCAAGCCCCATCCAGCCTGGCCTTGAACCCCTCCAGGGATGGGGCGGCCACCCCTGCTCTGGGCACCCTGGGCCAGGGCCTCCCCACCCTCATCATGAATATTTCTCCCTAACGACTAGGACATGAGGATGCCCCGTGTGTGTGAGAAGCACCGAGCTGGAACTAGGTACCTGCTCTGCAATCTGGACCATCATTGTCAAAAAATTCAACATTTCTGGGCAATTTCTTAGGTTCCATCGAGACCAACTGGGCTGAGATGTGAGTTTGGGAATCCAACCCTCTAAGCAGAAAACCAATGGTTGAAGCTGTTAAGGCGACTTCTTTTCAGATGGAAACCAGACTTAGAATCATAGAATAGTTTGGGTTGGAAGGGACCTTAAAGATCATCTAGTTCCAAACCCTGTGCCGCGGGTAGGGACATCCCACTAGGTCTAGCTGCCCAAGGACTTTAGGACTTTATTTCTTGTTCTGGGGGCAAGTCAATGAGTCTTTGAGGCTGTGCTTACTCTCTGACTTTTCAGCACAGCAATCGATATAAACCCCTATTTTGAATGTATCCGCAGAGGAGTCCGCAGAGGAGAGCATCCATGGTATTGGACCATAGATTTAGGGATGATGGATCATGGTGACCGTAGCTGTTTGGAGATGATGCGAGCTGCACTTGGCAGCTTCTACGTATGCTGGTCAGGGATGGAGCAGGGAGGGTAGACGTGTCATTTCAGGACATGGTTTAGCAGGTACAATGAGGTTGGGCTGACGGTTGGACTGGATGAACTGAGAGGTCTTTTCCAACCTTAACAATTCTGTGATTATATCTATGATTCTCTGAGGGTTTAGTACTGGTTTGAATTTGTAGAGAGCAACACATGAGCTGTGTACCCAGCAATACTCCTGGAATCGTAGGATGCTTTGGGTTGGAAGGGACCTTAAAGCTCATCGAGTTCCAACTCCCCTGTCGAGGGCAGGGACACCTCCCACAAGACCAGGCTGCTCAAGGTCCCCATGCTCTTCAAGCAGGCTTCGTCCAAGAGACTTTAGATGCTGATAAGAAACCTGATTAGACTTTTAGAGTGGTTATTTTAAAGGCCCCGTGTGAAGTTTCCAATGGCCTTTTCATGTTTCAGACCTCCTTGGTGGGACAGCAGCAGGATCTAGAAATATCCAAGGCATTAACAGTGTCTCTGTCTCTCTCCCTCTTCCCATCCAAAGATAACAAGGGCTGCAGGGCCAGCCCTTCCCCCAAAGCTGCGGGGCTTGTGTTGCTTTTCTGTGCATATTTTGGCAGGGAGAAAATAGCCTTGAAGTACAGTGAAAGACAGAAATATGCCGGATCATCAGGAATCAAACCAGCCTCTTTGAGGATGGAGTAAGAGAACATAAAGATTTTTCTTTCTTTCTGAAGGCGTTACAAGCAAAGCTGTCGGATTTGGGGATGGATCATAAAGCACTTTCCTGGACTGGAGAAATGATTCAAACTGACAGATTTCAAAATGAAAACAAAACTGGTGAAAAGCTGAATTTTTAAGAACTGCTGCTTGCACAGTTTAAAAACAAAAACCTGCATTTGCTTTGCAGTTTTGCTGACATTATTTCCTAGGCTGTGCATTAATGATTTGAAGGCAGTAGTAACTTCTTGACTATTCCATCGGTTTTTAAACCTATTTTTGCTAGACGGTGTGGCTGCTTTTTCTTAGCGTTTGTGCCCTTTTACATCAGAGCAGTCGCTGTGACCCTGCTGATGGAGGGAACCCCTTAAATGGTTTTGGCTGCTGCAGGCTGTTGAGAGATTGAAAAGCCTATGGGATTGAGAAATACTAGAAAACCATGGAATGGTTTGGGTGTGAAGGGAGCAGGAAGCCCATCCAGTCCCACCCCCTGCCATGGGCAGGGACACCTCCCACTGGATCAGGGGCTCCAAGCCCCATCCAACCTGACCTTGAACCCCTCCAGGGATGGGGCAGCCACCCCTGCTCTGGGCAACCTGGGCCAGGGCCTCCCCACCCTCAATGTGAAGAATTTCTTCCTAATGTCTAATCTAAATCTTCCCCATTCCAATTTAAAGCCATTCCCCTCATCCTGTCACTGAAGGCCCTTGGAAAAGCGCCTCCCCAGCTTTCCTGGAGCCCCTTTCAGTGCTGGAAGTTGCTCTAAGGTCTCCCTGGAGCCTTCTCTTCTCCAGGCTGAGCAACCCCAACTCTCTCAGCCTGTCTTCAGAGCAGAGCTGCTTCAGCTCTTGGATCATCTCTGTGGCCTCCTCTGGACTCAGTCCAACAGCTCCATGTCCTTCCTGTGCAGAGACCTCCAGAACTGAATGCAGTAAACTTTCTGCGTGACGTAGACAGCTTCAGTCGTCTGTGGCACACTCTGGTGCCAGGAATCTCTCAGCTTCATGTACTGAAGATATATGCAATTTGGAAATGTCTATAAATGATTTTTAGACCCGATAGCATCACTCAACTGTGAGCACAGAGAAGATAAAGAAGAAAAGTCAAACAGAAATCCCCAGCAGAATGATGCATCTTTGCTCCTCTGGTTATATGAGACCTCATTTGCTGGTAGCTCTTGTCCCTGCTGTGGCTGCGCAGAAGGAATTGCACTGATTGAGCTGTTGGGACAGGTCCAGAGGAGGCTACAACGATGATGCGAGGGCTGGAGAACCTCCCATATGACGACAGGCTGAGAGAGTTGGGGTTGTTTGACCTGGAGAAGAGAAGGCTCCAGGGAGAACTTAGAGCAGCTTCCAGTACCTGAAGGGGCTACAAGAAAGCTGGGGAGGGAGTGTTTGCAAAGGCTTGTGGTGACAGGACAAGGGGGAACAGGTATTAACTGGAAAGGGGCAGATTTAGACTAGACTAAAGGAAGAATTTCTTTACAATGTCCCTTGAATGGACATCACTGTCCTCGCAGTGGGCTGTCACCCCAGGGAGTAAGCACAGGGACTTCAGCATCTGGCAGCTTGCCTTTTCCCTTTCCCCAGCTCCCTGAGCATCACTCGGGGCTGACGCAAAGCTACGTCGTGCTTCCTGGGGATCCTGGCTGGTCCCCAGGGCCGTGATACTCTGCTTCAGCCTCATGTGTCTGCAGTTTGAAAGGAGCTGCCAGGTACAGCACCGTCGCGTGGCATTGGGGACGGCTGAGCCTTGACTGCAGTGGCAGCCGCCTCCGATCTGCGGCACCGGGGTCAGTGCTCCCGGTGTGCCCATCTTAGTCTTGGCATGGACACTTTATTTTCTGTCACCAGCTTCAAGCGTTCCCGCGTGCTCCCGGATAAGTTGCTGATGATCTGGCATGGCCACGGCTCCTGCTGCTCCCTACAAACCTGGCTTGGCTCCACTGAGAGCTGGTTGCGTTGCCTGGGGCTCCAACCTGGTGCTCAACACGGAGCTTAGGCTGGGAAAAATATATAATTTGATGGACATGGTTTAGTGATTGATAGGAATGGTTGGACTTGATGATCCGATGGGTCTTTTCCAACCTGGTGATTCTATGATTCAGTGATTCAATGATAATGGACCAGTGTGGAAGAGTCACTTTACTGAGTTTTTTCATGGATATTAGTTTTTTTTCCTACAACTGTGTTTGTCATTGTGACCCCAGAGTGGATTTGAGCAGTAAGTGCAGGGATGAACATCACATCCTATGGGACAAGAGAGCTGGAAGATAGAGCAAGAAGTCCCTGTTCATATATAGAAGTAGTAATTTTTCTGGGGTAAGAAAAAAACCAAAGAAGGAATACATGATGTGTTAGTAATGCCTTCAGGAGGAGAAAAAGTATCCCAGATCAGAAAGTACAAGGAATCTGATGCAGAGCTTTTTGTAGAATCATTAAGGTTGGAAAAGACCTCTAAGCTGATCCAGTCCAACTGTCAGCCCAGCCCCACTGTGCCTGCTAAATCATGTTCCCAAGTGCCATGTCTACATGCTTTTTGAACACCTTCAGGGATGAACACCTCTTCCCAGGGCAGCCTCTGTCAGTGTTTCACCACTCTTTTAGAATCGTAGAATCATAGAATAACCAGATTGGAAGAGACCCACTGGATCATCGAGTCCAACCATTCCTATCAAACACTAAACCATGTCCCTCAGCACCTCATCCACCCTTGAAGTAAAGACGTTTTTCCTGATATCCAGTCTAAACCTCCTCTGGTGCAGCCTGAGGCTGTTTCTTCTCATCTATCACGTGTTACTTGGGAGAAGAAACCAGCACCCACCTCACCACAACCTCCTTTCCAGGAGCTGCAGAGAGTGACAAGGTCTTCTCTCAGCCTCCTCCAGGCTAAACAGCCCCAGGTCCCTCCACTGCTCTCACAGCCCCTGTTCTCCAGCCCCTTTCCCAGCTCCGTTCCCTTCTCAGGACACACTCCAGCCCCTCGATGTCCTTCTTGGAGTGAGGGGCCCAGAACTGAACCCAGGATTTGGGATGTGCCTTAAAGGTCTTTTCCAACTTAAACTGCTCTGTGATTCTGATGCGCACCAGGAGTTTCTCCTTTGGTCCCATCTTTGGTTTCTGTTCCCCTGCAAGCTGTGGTGCATCCATCACACGGGTTTGCTCCTCAACCGCACCAAATTGTGTCTGTCTGCACTTTGTCTTTCTGCAGAAGGCTGTTTTTGCCAACTGCAAAGCAGATCTTCAGTCTTTCAGAGATGAGGTGGCTTCAGACGCCCACAGCTTTTGTTGGATTCTTTTTTTTTCTGGCATACATGCTTCCAAATAGGAGCGGGAATCCTTCCAGTGATGAGCACCGTAGCTTCAACTTTTGGAAGCTTTTTTTATCCCAGCTTTTTAAAATCTGTGTCTACAGGTATTCAGCACAGCATCAGCCGTCCAGCCTTCTCGCAGCAGCTCCTGACCTTTGTGTAGTGATGGGGAATTCAGGCAGAGTGCAGGATACACTGCAGAACAGGGAAGTGCACACAACAGGGAAGATAAAAGATTAAGAAAGCCCTGTTTGTTTATAGCATATTTTTGTCTAAGAAAAGAGTGAAAATTAATCTTCAGATGATGACAGCCTGTGTCAAGAGCAAAACGTACCACGATGAGTGACTGTGCTTCATAGGATCATGGAATGGTTTGGGTTGGAAGGGACCTTAAAGCCCATCCAGTTCCACCCCTGCCATGGGCAGGGACACCTCCCACTGGATCAGGGGCTCCAAGCCCCATCCAACCTGGCCTTGAACCCCTCCAGGGATGGGGCAGCCACTCCTGCTCTGGACAACCTGGGCCAGGGCTTCCCCACCCTCACAGAAAATAGTTCTTCCCAAGATCTCATCTCAATCTCTTCTCTTGCAGATTAAAACAATAATCCCTCATCCTATCCCTGCCCTTCCTGATCAAGAGCCCCCCCCCCCAGCTTTCCTGGAGCCCCTTTCAGTGCTGGAACCTCCTCTAAGGTCTCCTTGGAGCCTTCTCTTCTCCAGGCTGAACAACGCCAACTCCCTCAGCCTGTCCTTGTACAGGAGATACTCCAGCCCTTGGATCATCTCCGTGGCCTCCTCTGGACTAAATCTAACAGCTTTGTGTCCCTCCCGTGCTGAGGATTCCAGAACTGGACACAGGACTCCAGCTGAGGTCTCACCAGAGCAGAGCAGAGGAGCAGAATCCCCTCCCTCACCCCGCTGGCCGCGCTTTGGATATAGCCCAGGATATCATTTTCTTTCTGGGCTGCGAGCGCTCATTGCCGGCTCTTGTTGAGATTAGTGGATCCTATGATTTTACGATATTTTGCAGTGCTGAAGCTACCTTGTCATTCTACTCTTCACTTTCCGCTTGAGCGCAGTTTTAACACATCTCTGCGAAGAATGAGTGTGTAGTAAATATAATGATTCATCATCCTACCGTAGCGCTAAGGAGAGGTGGGGAGTGTCTGTCAAGTCCTTGAATTAAATGTGTAGCGATTTTGGGTAACCTGGCAGCGAGCAAATAAAAGCACCAATTTCAGTGCCTGGATGATATTTAATTGAAAAGCAACCAAAGGGGCACGCTCATTTTCAGGCAACTAACAAAAAAAAAAGTATAAATACAAAATAAGTTTCAAATAAAGTAATTGGAAATTAATTGAAATTTAATTTTAATTAGGTGCCTGAAATTAGATCGTCTGGATCCCTAGGGCGTCCTATCTCTGTCTCTTCCCTTTTTCTTTCCCCTCTGTAAGTCAAATGGCAATTAATATTTTAAAAGCGGTTTAAATAACTTCGTGTCTGCAACCTGTTGCAAGTCAGCGGGACTCAAGTGTTTAGAGTTTTAGGAACCTGCGTGCAGCTGTAGTCACAGAATAATTGCAAATGGGGAGATTCATTCGGGGTTTTGTGTGTCTTAGATGCCGAGTTTTCCTTAAAAACAGAAGAAGGCGACCAGAATCTTGCTGTTCTGCTCTGGTTGGGGCTTGGAGCCTCTGATCCAGTGGGAGGTGTCCCTGCCCATGGCAGAAGGGTTGGAACTGGATGATCTTTAAAGTCTCTTCCAACCCAAACTATTCTATGATTCTAAAACCTGTGTGATGTTCCGGCTGAGCTGTGCTGCAGGATCCATCCTCTGCCTTCAGGGGCTTTGTTTCCATCCAACAAGGGTCCTCTTGGGCGTCTGGACAGGCTTTCCGTTATCCCTGATGTCCAAGGTGCCTCTCTCCCAGGAGCGCCTGGGGCTGGAGGAGATGCCTGAGTGTTTCCCACCCTAGTCCAGGGGATACAAGTGCCAAATCTTCTTCCCAGGGCATCATTGACTTTCCTGGGAAGGTTAAGATGCTGCTTCTGGCTGCCCTCAGGGATTTCGTCATGGATCCTGCCCTTAACAAGTGAGGACACGGCTCATACCAGCCGCCAGGCTGGTGGTGGGGTGAGGAATGTCCTCCGTCTAGACGGATGGGTCTGACTCAGGGAGCGTGCGGTTCTGGGAACGGCCTCACCGGCTCCCTCGGGGCAGGGCTCAGGTGCACCCAACTGCTGCTATTTTTGTACTCGCGGTGAGAGGGGAAGCTCGTGGCTCGCACAGGCAGCCCAGCAAGATGCTCCAAAGGCGAGCAGATCCTGGAGTACCTGGCCCGAGTCGCCCGCTGCTGTGGCACCACCAAAGAGGCTTCATTGGAGGAGGAAGGGCTAAAAGGGCACAGCCTGCAAGCCTAGAGAGTCTGTGTGTGCTGGGGGAGGGAACTGCATCATGGGCAACGCCTGCACCTTTCCCACCTCCATCACATGCCTGGCCAGAGTCCCCACTGGGTCCCTGTTGCTCAGGGAAGCTGGGACCGTCTTGTGGCTCCTTGTATCTTCATAGAATCATGGAATGGTTTGGGTACAAAGGGACCTCAGAGCTCATCCGATTCCACCTCTACCATGGGCAGGAACACCTCCCACTGCATCAGGGGCTCCAAGCCCCATCCAACCTGGCCTTGAACCCCTCCAGGGATGCAGCAGCCGCCACTGCCCTGGGCAACCTGGGCCAGGGCCTCCCCACCCTCACAGCAAAACATTTCTTCCTAAGATCTCATCTCAATCTCCCCCATGTCTTGATGCTTATTGAAATTTCTTGCTGCATATTGACTCCAAGATGCCTTTGTTGTCCTCGGTCAGATAAGCAGGGTCTAAAAGGGGCATCTTTAATGTACGTCAGGAGCCGTCATTCAATGGCTTGAATCCTGTGTTTAGTTGTGGGCCTCTCAGCACAAGAAGGATGTTGAGGCTCTGCAGCGAGTCCAGAGAAGAACAACGAAGCTGGTGAAGGGGCTGGAGAACAGGCCTTATGAGGAGCGACTGAGAGAGCTGGGGGTGTTTAGCCTGGAGAAGAGGAGGCTGAGGGGAGACCTCATTGCTCTCTGCAACTACCTGAGAGGAGGTTGTAGAGAGGAGGGAGCTGGGCTCTTCTCCCAGGGACAGGGGACAGGACGAGAGGGAATGGCCTCAAGCTCTGCCAGGGGAGGTTTAGGCTGGACATTTGGAAAAAAATTTTCACGGAAAGGGTCATGGGTCACTGGCAGAGGCTGCTCAGGGAGGTGGTTGATTCACCTTCCCTGCAGGTGTTTAAGGGACAGGTGAACGAGGTGCTGAGGGACATGGTTTAGTGTTTGATAGGAATGGTTGGACTCGATGATCCGGTGGGTCTCTTCCAAGCTGATTATTCTATGATTCTGTGAACTGCAAAGCTCATTATTGCTACATAAAAAGAAGGAAAAAGTCAATAAAGAAGGGAAAAACAAGTTTTCTTGTCCTTGCGCTGCATTTGCAGGAGCTGAACTGGTCAGGGCTGTGTGCCCACAGCAGGGGGTCTCAGTTCCCCTCGCCTGGGTCTCGTGGAGTTCAGGCATTTGCAGTGAAGCTCGGTGAGTCGACGCCGTTTCCTTCCACCTCTCGGAATCCCAGCAAAGATGGGTTTCGCTCAGGAAGTTGGAGCGGCTGCGTTATTTATAGAAGAACTATTTGTTTGGATGTGAATAACCTCGGCGTTTTTTGGCAGCGAGCTGGAGATGAGCTTCCCCGTCTGCTGCGTTACTGCGCATTTGCTGCCTGGGGAGACCCTCTTGGATCCCAAGCTGCTTTCGTGGGCTGGATCCCTTCCTCCTCATACCCCCTGCCCATCTCCAGGCTCTCCTGCACCATCACAGGGTGTCCCCTCCATTCTGGCTGTCCCACACCATCCCTGGTGATCCCTGTGGTAGAGTATTTGCTGGTGCACAGCTCATAAATCCTCTTTGAAAGCATCTCCCCGTGTGCCACCACATAAAGGTGAGGAGGGTGTGGCCCAGGCTGCCCAGAGCAGTGGTGGCTGCCCCATCCCTGGAGGGGCTCAAGACCAGACTGGATGGGACTTGGAGCCCCTGATCCAGTGCGAGGTGTCCCTGCCCATGGCAGGAGTGGAACTGGATGGGCTTCAAGTTCCCTTCAGACCCAAACTGTTCCATGATTCTATAACATTAGGTAAGGTGATTCTCCCCAAAAAGCTGATAAAACCCTCTTTTTCAATGCAGCCTTAAAAATAAAGATGCAAGCATATGTTTAGCTGCATCTTACTCATTGTGCTGGTTTCCCCATTTCAGCTCTGAAGTGAAATCATCCTTCAGCCTTTAACTAATGGAAACTTGGTTTAGGTGCCAAGATCGAGGCAGCAGAACCTGAAACTATTTTTCCAGTGCACTGGAAACATTGTGCAGCTACAGCTACCATCGGGGAGGCAGGATGGAAATGTTCACATCAGGTTTGTTACCTCTGGTACCGATTTTCCAGAGATAAGGTTTAAGTCCACCGCATCGTTCTGCATCAAAGCAGATTTGTTTGTTGCTTTGATATGAGGATTTTTGATTTTAAGCTGAATCATCTTATTTTGGCTGAGGAAGGACTTGCAGAAGATTAATAATTTCTCCTGTGTGCTTTCCCCGTGCTCTTTTTCATTGTCAGAGCAATGTAAAGGAACTTTTAGAGTCGTGTTCTCCCAAGTCACGAGTGATAGGATGGGAGGAAATGGCCTCAAGTTGCACCAGGGGAGGTTTAGGTTGGATATTAGGAATAATTTCTGCACTGAAAGGGTGGTGAAGTGCTGGCAGAGGCTGCTTAGGGCAGTGGTGGAGTCTCCATCCCTGGAGATGTTCAAAAGTGGCTTCAGGACATGGTTTGGTAGGCGCAGCGTTGTTGGGCTGATGGTTGAATCATAGAATCATAGAATCACCAGGTTGGAAGAGACCCACAGGATCATCGAGTCCAACCATTCCTATCAAACACTAACCCATGTCCCTCAGCACCTCGTCCACCCGTCCCTTAAACACCTCCAGGGAAGATTGGACTGGATGGTACTGGATAATCTTAGAGTTCTTTTCCAACCTTAATGATTCTGTGAATTAGGGGTCCAGCCCTTCATTTGCCATTTCTTTTTAATTTTTACAATCCAGGGAGAGGGCTCATTCCTCCTATTCAGCTGAGAGTCCACCTGAAATAAAATTTCCCCGAGTGTGGTGTAGGGTGAGTAATGCCTTGCATGACGCTGGCTGTACCACCTGCCTCTACTGACAGGCAAATTGAGAAGAAACACATTTATTTTGTCTTTTTTTTTTGGAAAAAAAAGCAACAAGGTGTGTGGTTTGTTTGTGGAGGGTTTGGAAAAACCTCTGGAGCTCCTCTGCCTGTGTGCAATCCTCGGGCGTGCTTGTCTGCCTGCCCTAGCTGCTAATTTAAAGGTCAAAGTTTTGGAGGTTTCCCAATGTATATCGTCTACCGTGCAGTCCCGAGCACAAATACAGGCTGAGTGCAGAATGGATCGAGAGCAGCCCTGAGGAGAAGGACTTGGGGTGCTGGTGGATGAGAAGGTTGACGTGAGCCAGTAACGTGCGCTTGCAGCCCAGAGACCAACCATGTCCTGGGCTGCATCCAGAGCAGAGGGACCAGC
>WAAB01018470.1:1049-22048 GCA_013389865.1 Piaya cayana | reverse complement strand
GGGAATGGCCTCAAGCTCCACCAGGGGAGGTTTAGGCTAGACATGAGGAAAAAAATTTCACAGAAAGGGTGATTGGTCACTGGCAGAGGCTGCCCAGGGAGGGGGTTGATTCACCTTCCCTGGAGGGGTTTAAGGGACGGATGGACAAGGTGCTGAGGGACATGGTTTAGAGATTGGTGGGAATGGTTGGACTCAGTGATCAGTGGGTCTCTTCCAGCCTGGTGTTTCTATGATTCTATGATGGAAAAGCATCTCTGGAAGTAACATTCCCTCCTGCTGCGTTTCCATATAAAACTTCTCACTATTTATTCTGCAGCTTTCTTGTCACAGCTGCCTCACACTGAGAGCTGCAATTTGTTGTCCAGTGACCGTGTGTACATATTCCACAGCCGCAAAGGGACTGTGGGAAGTGGCAGAGCAGGGAATTTGTTCCCAGTATCCAATTTTCTGCCTTTAACAAGTTTCTTGCTGTGTTGCTCTTTGTAAAGTAGCCCAGAAGAGAAGCAGAGGATCTGCACGAATTACTCAAGTGAGCGCTCTCTTCATGTCATCGCCAGCATGCGGAGATAGCTGCCTCTGCTTGAGAAGCATTCACCCCTTGAGGTATTGCCCCATCCCTCAAGGTGTTCAAGGCCAGGTTAGATGGGCCTTGGGCAGCCTGATCTAGTGGGATATCCCTGCCCATGGCAGGGAGTTGGAGCTAGATGATCTTTAAGGTCCCTCCCAACTCAAACTATTTTATGATTTTGTGATTCTAAGACATTTCTCCTCAAGGAGTGAGCCTGGGGAAGCTGGTGGAAGAGTGCTGTCATCAGGCTTTAGGGAAAGGCTGCTGACTGCGAAAGCAACCCTCCACGTGAGATGCTGGATTGACATTTGCTAAGAAAAAACACCGTGTCGTAATACCATGAGGAGACACCAGAAGATGACTCCGAGTTGTACAAACTCTATCCTGAAGTTTCCTTTCATACCACACATGGAGAGTTGGAGGACCTGAATAGTTGTAGGAATCCCTTTCAGCTGCTCAGGGAGGTGGTTGAGTCGCCTTCCCTGGAAGTGTTTAAGAGACGGGTGGATGAGGTGCCGAGGGACATGGGTTAGTGTTTGATAGGAACGGTTGGACTCGATCTGGTGGGTCTCTTCCAACCTCATTGTTCTATGATTCTATGATTCTGTGATTAAGGGCATTGTCCAAATGCCTCTCAGACACTGACAGGCATGGGACATCAACCTCCTGTCTAGGAAGCTCATTCCAAGGCTTAACCACCCTCTCAG
This sequence comes from Piaya cayana, assembly GCA_013389865.1. NCBI lineage: Eukaryota > Metazoa > Chordata > Aves > Cuculiformes > Coccyzidae > Piaya > Piaya cayana. The sequence continues at coordinate 20,773 of WAAB01018470.1, read as the reverse complement.
TAAAGAAACATCCCCTCATGTTCAGCCTAAGCCTTCCCTTGTGCAGCTTTCAACAGGGTTGTGGCACCTTGACCTTCCGCATGGTCATAAGCATATAAGATCCTACTTCCACTGCTTGCATCTGTATTATTGATTTCTAATTATCTTACTGTATTTTTCCAACCTTGCTTCTAGCCAAGAAAAGCTTCTAGCACCTTTTCTGAGGACCTAGCAGCGGAACTGGATCTGCTCATTCCTGCACGGTGTTTGCAGGGATACAATTAGGGCTTGAAGCATCTCAGGGCTAGAACTGTAGAACCGTTAAGGTTGGAAAAGACCTAGATCTTCCAATCTAACTGTCAGCCCAACACCGCCATGCCTGCTAAGCCCAAAGTGCCACCTCTACACGCTTTTTTAACCCCTTCAGGGATGGAGACGCCACCACTGGCAGCCTCTTCTGATGCTTCACCACTCTTTGGTAAAGAAATTTTAATATCCAATCTTAAGCCTCCCCTGGTGCAACTTGAGTCCATTTTCTCTCGTCTTATCATTTGTTGCATGAGAGAACAAGTCACTGCCAGCAGTGGTGAGGCAGGATTTATCATTTGCAAAATCCCAGAGCGTGTTGGGTAGCTCTCCTGATTTGCTGGGTTGCTGTGTGTTTACCCTGGTGTCACAGGAGATCAGCTTGGAGCTGTTTCAGGAGCATGGTTGCTGATCGGCTGTGATCAATAACCTGGAGGGTAAGAGAAGGGTCAGTGGCTTCCAGAAATCCTGTCGCTTCTCGTGTTCATCACTCCTGAGTAGTGTTGGTTGAACATTTCCATCTGGGTCGTTGCAACATGTTGCTGCTCTTCAGGGAAAAACAACATGCACGGAAGAGGATTCTCCTCCGCAGGAAAATCTGTTCCTCCCTCTCCCTCCACAAACGTACTTGGTTTCCATTTTGTTGGAAATTTCTTCCCAGATATTACAGAAGTTGGTTAAGAAATTGCAATTGCAAATCCTTATTGTGGCTTTTGGGTGGTTGAAAGGGGATGTTTTAGCCAGGCAGGAGGAGGAAGAGGAAGGGTTCAGTTTGACAAGAAGCTTGCAATAAACGGTAAAAGCTTTTCAGGTTTCAGGCACTAAGAAGTGTCAGATTGGTTGGTCTTCTACATCGATCTCAAGGCTCAACAACGTAGTGCCAAATAGAGGTTTTACAATTGAACAGAAAGTGTTTTCTTGCAAAGTCTTGTGATATTCCCGTAGGTCTTTGTGGATGATCTTTGCTTTCTCTCCTTCTTTGCTGTCTACTCTAAGGCTGGTGGTCGGCATTGATAACACCAACGCTTGGTCCTTCGTTGCTGGTGGAGCCACATCAACCACTGCCAAACATCCCCCGGTGACCATCATCGTGTAGATGTCAGCAAAATGGGGCTGTGTGGGGCTTTTTGGCTCCTCAGTGTGATTTTTGGGGGTTGTTATGGTTGAGGAACCGTTGAGTTCAGTGCCATGCACGGCCAAACCAACCAGTGGGAACATGTAATTGCAAGGATCGGCCTTTGTCTTTGTTCTTTAGGTTAAACGTCCATGTTGACCTGTGTCACATTGTGTTCACAGTAGAAAGAGCATCATGGAAACCTTCCTGGTGAAACAGCTGTGGCTGCGGTGCTGCCAGATTGTTTCGGCCACCCCTAAACGAAGCCTTGCAGCTCCTGGTTTTGTTTTTTGTGGAACAGAAATCAAAACTGGGTGAACAGCAGTTTCATTCTGCAGGAACAATGTTGCTCTTTGTTTGGAGGACCTGCGGCATTCCAGGGCTATCCGAGAAGCAGAATGCAGAGCTGGTTGTGAGGGAAAGACAAGCTGGCTGCCTTTATGTGCCAGCCACGAGTGAACCACGGTGAATTCCCTAATGAAAGGTGCGTTCTAAGCCGGTGTTTCTGCCTCGTGAGTGCTTGTTCCAGCTGGCAAAGCCACAGGGAATCAGCTGAGTGCTGGTACTGCTGCTCTGGTACAAGCTGTTACCTGGTGAATGTCAGCCCTTCCAGTCTGCTTAGTTTTTTGTTTGTGTGTGAAAATCAAGAGGAGCTTCACTTTGCTTTGGATGCCGCTGTTAGACATGCGTGGACTTCTCCTGCCCTCCCTGAGTCAGCCCCCACCACCTCTTGGATGTTGGCACTTCAGGGCAGGATCAAAGCAGGTGAAATTAGAAAGTCTCCTCCTTAGGGTGACTCGTCACTGGCTTCGGTCAGCGATGAACAGCAGAAAGGAGAAGGGATGGATGTCTGCATTCCCTGACTCCTCCTGGGGCTGCTGCGCCCAGAGCATCCAGCTGGGAGAGGGCACCTGGTGGGGTGTCTGCTCATCCTCGCTTTGCTCCCCAAGCTGTCGGAGTTTTCTCTTCATCCTGCTTTAAAGCCAAAGCAAAATATGCCACGTTTTACCCAGAGAGGAAATCTTGTCAAACCTGAGATCTGATCACATCAACTACATTGTTTTTTACTTTTATTTGCTGCAGAGAGTTTGAAATGATGAGCAGCCAGGTGCTTGCCCCAGGGCAAAGAATTGTGGCCAGCCAAATCCAGAGCTTGGTTTTTACACCTCAAACATTGCACAGAAATTGATTTTTTTTAAAGTCCTGGGTATGTTTTCCCTGTGAGGATCTTGGCAGCGTAACAGGCTCTTTCTCTTCCACGTGTGGGGTTCATGCAGCACGAGGGGCTCCCCCATGTTTTCTGTTGCCTAACGCTGCTTTCCAGCCATAGACTCCGTGGCTCTGTCTCTCCTGAGGTTCGTAAGAGAGCTGAGAACTGGACCAAACCTCAGACCGAACCACGACCTTTCTCATCTTTTAAAAACAAAAGGTTTGGGAGAGGTGTGCAAGCTTAGTGCAACCTGGATTTGTGCAAGAAGCCAGTTTGGCATGGAAGGGGTTACCTAGGAGGCTGGAATGCTCTTCCCACCTGCCCAGAGACTTGAGAAAATCTTAACAAAGGTCAGAAAATGGTGAAGGGTCTGGAGCCCGGGGGTTCTGGAACCCGGCTGAGGGACCTGAGGCTGTTTAGCCTGGAGAAAAGGAGGCTGAGGGGAGACCTCATCGCTCTTTGCAGGTCCCTGAAAGGAGGTTGTGGTGAGGTGGGTGCTGGTCTCTTCTCCAAAGTAACAAGTGACAGGTTGAGAGGAAATAGCCTCAAGTTGCACCAGGGGAGGTTTAGATGGGACATTAGGAGAAATGTCTGTAGTGAAAGGGTGATGAAGCCCTGGCAGAGGTTGCCCAGGGCAGTGGTGGAGTCTCCATCCCTGGAGGAGTTAAAAAAATGTGTAGCCATGGTGCTTTGGGGCTTGGTTTAGTAGGCACAGTGATTCTGGGCTGACAGTTGCACTGAATGATCTTCGAGGTCTGTTCCTATGATTCTATGAAAATGATTATTTTGTGGCTGGATGATGCACGGATTCAGCCCCTCAGCCCACACTGCCTGCACTCCTCCTTGGCGCTCCTGGACACCTTTGGCTGGGACGTGGAGGAGGATCCATTCATCCTTAGCTGTGACCTGAGCCCCTGGCATGATAGGGATCCCCCATGGCCTTCCTGTGATCTCAGGACCCCTGTGGCTGGGGTGTCCATACAGTCACCCTAACCAGTAACGTGTTTTCTGATGCTCAGACCCACTTGAAGAAGCAAATCTGGGGCCACCAAGGAGGTTCCTCCCTCCCGTCTCCTGTCTGATCCAGAGAGCAGTGTTGTTGAGGGGTGAGTTCAACTGCTTAGGGCTCAAGATATGATGTTCTGAAATACCAATACAGCAGACGTAGACATGACCCTGCACACAACCTTCTCCCTCCCTTCACCTCTGGGTCTCCTCATTCTGCAGGGGCTCAGTGGTGCTGGTGGGACCGGGGGCAGCTCAGGCACAAGGGGTTTTTCTCAGAATCACAGAATCACCAGGTTGGAATAACCCACCGGATCATCGAGTCCAACCACACCTATCGATCACTAAACCATGTCCCTCAGCACCTCATCCACCTGTCTTTTAAACCCCTCCAGGGAAGCTGACTCAACCCCCTCCCTGGGCAGCCTCTGCCAATGCCCAGTGACCCTTTCCATGAAAATTTTTTTCCTCATGTCTGGTCTGAACCTCCCCTGGTGGAGCTTGAGGCCATTCCCTCTTGTCCTGTCCCCTGTCACTTGGGAGAAGAGCCCAGCTCCCTCCTCTCCACAACCTCCTTTCAGGTAGTTGCAGAGAGCAATGAGGTCTCCCTTCAGCCTCCTCTTCCAGACTTTCATAGAATCATGGAGCCATGGGCAGGGACACCTCCCACTGGATCAGGGGCTCCAAGCCCCATCCAACCTGGCCTGGGACACCTCCTGGGATGGGGCAGCCACCACTGCTCTGGGCAACCTGGGCCAGGGTCTCACCCTCACAGCAAACCATTTCTTCCTAAGATCTCATCTCAATCTCCCCTCTTTCACCTTAAAACCGTTCCCCCTCATCCAGTCCCTGCACTCCCTGTTCGAGAGCCCCTCCCCAGCTTTCCTGGAGCCCCTTTCAGCACTGGAAGCTGCTCTGAGCTCTCCTTGGAGCCTTCTTTTCTCCAGGCTGAATGCCCCCAACAATCTCAGCATGTTGTTGTATGGGAGGTGCTCCAGCCCTCTGATTATCTTGGTGCCTCCTCTGGCCTCGCTCCACGGCTCCATGTTTTGCAGCGTGTTTATGCAGCAGCAGACCACGATGTGGGGTTTCATTGGCAGCACTTAAGATGCGTATAAATGTAAAACTTTCCTTAAAACTCCTTGTTCTCCGAGCCTTGCATTTCCTCTTAATACGTGGAAATTACATGACTGGCCAGTGCGGTTCCAGCCTTTATTTTTATTTTTAACATTTCCCTGTCTGCTGTGGGACAGGAAGGGACGGTCGCAGTCCCCAGCATCTAAAGATAGGTACCACTTTGTTTTATCTTGCGTTTGGCCGTGTTAAACGTTGCCGAGCACGTCCTGGACGGCCTCCAGGGTGCAGGACCAAGCCCACCATATTTCAGGGCAAAGTGAATAATTACTGCTTTGTGGTGGCAACGCAGGGAAGGAACGAAAATGTGTTTGCAAAATGCTTTGAAGATAATTACACCCCCCTGGTTTTCTGAGTTGCCAGCGTTACGGAGCGTGCTCTAGATAGCTCGTTAATGCTCGGTGATTAGAGGAGCGGACCAGGAACATCATTTCCAACAGCACCCGGGTTGGACTTAGTTGAAGAAGTCAGCGGTGAAAGGGAGGGCTACGCCAAAAATAAACGAGCATCTCAGAGGCAGATGGTCCTATTCGCAGGCCTAAAATTACAGCAGCGGCGGACCAGGTGGGATGAAAGGAATTAGCATCTGGTGATGAAGGGAGAGCAGTGTCACCATGCGGGGTGGGTGACCAGATGGCCCAGGCTCTGTTGGACGTCCTCCTGCAAAGCATTTCAGCCTTTCCCAGCCTGCAGACCTCTATGTATGTGTGGCTGGGTGGTGGGTTGTTGGTTTTTTTTCTGGAGAGGTGTGGATTCCTCTGGAGCAAATGTAAGCTCGCTGGCAGGAGGCTCAGGTCTCCCGGCTACCTTTTGTGGACCTGTTAACACCCTGGAGTGATTGAGCACCGAGGAGCCGTCAGCTCAGGCTGGGACCTTCTGGCAGCACAGGCTGCGGTTAATCGCGGGAGTAGGAACACCAGCCCCGGCGCAGGGAAAGCCCAGCAAGGTTCCACCACTGGTTTTCATAGAATCATAGAACACCAGGTTGGAAGAAACCCACCGGATCATCGAGTCCAACCATTCCTATCAAACACTAAACCATGTCCCTCAGCACCTCATCCACATGTCCCTTAAACCCCTCCAGGGAAGGTGAATCAACCACCTCCCTGGGCAGCCTGTTCCAATGCCCAATGACCCTTTCTGTGAAAAACTTTTTCCTAATGTCCATTCTGAACCTCTCCTGGTGGAGCTTGAGGCCATTCCCTCTTGTCCAGTCCCTTGGGAGAAAAGCCCAGCTCCCTCCTCTCCACAACCTCCTCTCAGGTAGTTGTAGAGAGCAATGAGGTCTCCTCTCAACCTCCTCTTCTCCAGGCCCCTTCTTCAGCGTGCAGAGGGGCCAACACTTGCTTAAAGGCTTGTTTTGCCTTTTCAGCAGCAAAAATCCTGCTGTATATCCCATTAGCAGCTTGATCTAGCTTAAAATGGCCTTTTTCAGTTTATTCTCCTCCTCCAGACGTTATTTTTAGCCTGGAGGAGGCCAATGACTTGGGCCATGACATGACCTCACAAAGAGTTGCGTTGGAGGGGTAGGGACATGGAGCCCCTTGCACCTCCTTCCCCACCTTCACCCTGCGCTGCGGCTCCCTGCAAGCGCGTTTCTGTGCTGGAGCTTCAGGCAGCGTCTGAAAAACTCATAACAATTAAAAACACTGCTGCAATGCAGGAGGAAACCAAAGCTATAAATCCCTCTCTCCTTCCTCATGTACATGGGGGATCTGGGGAGGGACTGGATTTGGTCCAGGGTTTGTAAATGTCATGGAGTTCACTGAGGCCCAAGTGCAATGTCCTGTGCTTGGGTCAGGGCAGACCCTAAGCACAATTACAGGGTGGGTGGAGAATGGGTTGAGAGCAGCCCTGAGGGGAAGGACTTGGGGTGCTGTGGGATGAGAAGCTCAACAGAAGCCACCAATGAGGACTTGCAGCCCAGAAACCAACCGTGTTGTGGGCTGCATCCAAAGCAGTGGGACCAGCAGGGAGGGAGGGGATTCTGCCCCTCTGCTCCGCTCTGTGAGACCACATCTAGAGTCCTGTGTCCACCATGGAATCCCCAATGTAGGAAGGAGATGGAACTGTTGGGACAGGTCCTGAGGAGGCCATGGAGATGATCTGAGGGCTGGAGTATCTGCTTTGAGACCAGGTTGAGAGAGCGGGGCGTGTTCAGCCTGGAGAAGAGAAAGCGCTGGGGAGACCTTAGAGCAGCTTCCAGCACTGAAACGGGGTCCAAGAAAGCTGGGGAGGGGCTCTGGATCAGGGAGGGCATGGAGAGGATGAGAGGGAATGGGTTTAAACTGAAAGGGGGGGGATTGAGATGAGATCTTAGGAAGAAACATTCTGCTGTGAGGGTGGGGAGGCCCTGGCCCAGGTTGCCCAGAGCAGTGGTGGCTGCCCCATCCCTGGAGGAGCTTAAGACCAGGTTGGATGGGGCTTGGAGCCCCTGATGCAGTGGGAGGTGTCCCTGCCCATGGCAGGGGTGGAACTGGATGGGCTTTAAAGTCCCTTCCAACCCAGACCGTTCTATGGTTCTACAATATATCCCAGCGTTCTGCAAAGGGCAGGGCAGAAATCTCTGGAAGAAGCCGCTGCCTGGTGGGGCTTGGCCTTCCTACGTAGCTAAAAGTATTTTTATTTTACTTTTGAGCTCGTATTCCAGGAAAGCCCATTAAAAGCTGGCAGCCGCCTGCTAGCGAGCAGCTCTCCGGAGCTGAGCGCCGACGAGACGTGTGATGCTGGAGAAGCCTTGCTGACGGTTGGGGATGACTGATGGCACGAGGTGTCGGTGGAAAGGAGGGGAAAAGGGGGGTGTTCTCACTCCGCTCAACTTCCTTCCTTTGTGTTTCCTATTAGGCCGAGGGAACCGCGCTGATGCGGCTGCTTTTACTGCCTTCCAAGCTCCAATTTAATTGTGGATGATTTCATCCTGGCCTTTTTTTTTTTTTTTTTATGTCGAAGCCAGTGGCCTGCGTCATGCGGCAGTGAATTTAGGCAGATTTTATTTGCATGTGAGTCATTGAGCTTTTCCAGCTGAATGTCACCAACTTGGAATTTTTGTCTGATTTTGTTGTTGGTTTTGTCTCTTGGTGTTTTTCCATCGGGTTTTTTTTCCCTGCCTCTCACTGCCTCCACCCCCCCCCCCCTCATCCCTCCGCAACCCCCAAAAAATAATAGGAAAAGGCTAAATTTGGACTCGATGATCCAGTGGGTCTCTTCCAACCTGGTTCTTCTCTGATTCTATGGTGGTTCTATGAAATGGGAGGTGGGGTTGGCAGTGAGAAAGGACAGGATGATGAATGTTTGAGGAGGGGGGGGGAGAGGATGCTTTATGTTGCTGGGAGGGAAGGACCGAAGCCAAAGCAAATTGAGGGCTCTAATTTGGGAGCGGGTGTTATTACAGGTCAGAGGGACTCGGTTACTGGCTAATTTGGGAGAGCAATCACATGCCGGAGCTGGAAATGCTCTTCGCATGGCCCAGGCACACAGGTTTTTGCACAACTCGCTTGGATTTTGTTGACAATGCTTAAAAAGAGAAATGATTTTTGAAAAATTGGGTTTATTTTCCCTTAAACTGGAGGCTCCGTCGCAGCAACCTCTGCCTGGGCTGCCTGCTCCTCCTGGCCCTCGCCTGCCCTTTGCACAGGGAAGTTTATAAATAGAGCAACTCCTCCATTATGTGCAGCTTCAGTCTCTTTTATTTTTACACTGGAATCCGTTCAATGATTAACAGTTTAAACCATGTGCTGTATATCAATATCTTACATACTCTTCATAACTTATTTTTAGTATTATTCCCCCACCCCCCCAAAAAAAATCCTTTATCCATGTTAGGCAAGGGAGTTGTGACATTCAGAGAATTTTATTTTTTTTTTTAACCTTTGGAGAAACGTATCTGCATTTCAATGGAGCTTTAGCTAAAAGGCTTTTTGCAATTGAAATTAAGGAGTCAGAGGAGTATTTCCTCCCTGCTTGTGGTTTTGCCTCTAGTCTCCTCCCTGAATGCAAGGAAGATTCGGGCATTTTTAGGGATTAGACTCAAAGAAGAGATACAAAAATCCCGTGGTTTATTTCTTTGGCTTCCCGCATCCTAGGAAATTCCACTGAAAATCTGGATTTGAGCAATATAACCCCGAGGTAAGCAAAAGCAGGCAGTGAACTCCTTTCCCACCTGTACCCCCGTGTCCAAGAAGCAGCAAAACTTGCCGTGTTTTGCCGTTGCTGAGCTCACGAGCTCCAAGAGGTGATGGGACTTGGGGAAGCGATCTGGAACCCCCTGTTTAATTACGCTTTTAATCCTCGCTGACCCATCCCGTTGCCGTGGGCCAAGCTGCCTCTGCAGGCCAGCTGAGCTCAGCTAACTTTGCACGGCAGCCAACAAAAGCCACTCGACCCAGGATCTTGTCGGGATATCTTTGTCCGGCGGACCTGGCACGGCTGCTCTGATATTTCTGTCTCCTCACTGCATGCACAAGGGCTGATGGATTTCCCTCTGCTCCTCTCTGCTGTCCAAAACGGGCAGCATCGTGGTGTCGTTTCTGCTCCGGTAGCTTTCTTTCACCCACCTTGTATGGAAGGTGTTTCTGCTTTCTTGCTGCTCTCCTACATCAGTGGGTAGAGGTGGAGGGACTCCTCATCTGATGGTGCCCACAGCATTGATGGTGCTTTGGCGGTTTGGCACGCTCTTTATTGTCATGTGGGAGCCAGGCACTGTTTTCCTGCAGCTTCAAAAGACCGTCCTGTCCATGTGAGTGTTGGGAGCGTGATGCTCCTCGTGTCCAGGAGCTCATGATCCAGTGGGTAAAGAGGAACTGGTGCTGTGAGACCTTATCCAGTTTCCTTATCTTCAGGACAGAGGAGGTGGGTTGGTTTGTCTGTCATAGTATCACCAGGTTGGAAAAGACCCACCGGATCATCGAGTCCAACTATTCCTATCAATCACTAAGCCATGTCCCTCAGCACCTCATCCACCCGTCCCTTAAACACCTCCAGGGAAGGTGAATCAACCACCTCCCTGAGCAGCCCATTCCAATGCCCAATGACCCTTTCCTCAAGCGTCTGCCCTCCTGGCCTGTGGGTGAGAAGCTAGGAGGGGCTACCTCATCCCTGCTGATGCCTCATCTGACTCTGAGCTCTTCTTTCTGACACGGAACCACTTCCCATGTTTTTCTGTCCAAGCCCTGAACACTCAGATCTTGTCATTGCTCCACAAGACCATGTGGGCTGGACCGTGGCTTGTGAGGGCAGTGAAGCAAATCATAGAATCATGGAATGGTTAGGGTTGCAGTGTGTGCAGTGTGTGTGTGCAGTTCTGGGCCCCTCACCATAAGAAGGATGTTGACGCTCTGGAGAGTNGGCAACCTGCGCCAGGACCTCCCCACCCTCACAGCAAAGCATTTCTTCCTAAGATCTCATCTCAGTCTCCCCTCTTGCAGCTTAAAACCCTTCCTCCTCATCCTACCTGTGCACTTGCTGATGAAGAGCCCCTCCCCAGCTTTCCTGGAGCCCCTTTCAGTCCTGGAAGCTCCTCTAAGGTCCCCCTGGAGCCTTCTCTTCTCCAGGCTGAACAACCCCAACTCTCTCAGCCTCTCCTTCTATGGGAGATGTTGCAGCCCTCTGATCATCTTCGTGGCCCTACAAACATCCACCTTTCCCAAGGTGTTCTCCATGCTGGTGCTGACCTCGCCGTGTTGAGGAGCTCCGATGCCGTCATACATGCAGCTTAGGTTCCCTCGGCACCTATGGTTTTTTTTTATAAGGTTTCCCAGCGTGTCTTCTTTACTCTGAACCAGTGAGATGCTCTCATACTTCGCACTGAATTGAATGTCGCGTTGCTAGGGAGTGTTGTGATAATACACGGTATCACGCTCCGTAGCAAAACCGTGTGACAGATACAGCCTCGAAAACAAATCCATAAAACCTCCCATCAGTTGCACAGTACGAAAATCGAGTGTATTTCAGCTTGGTATTAAATATGTCATGGAAAAAAAAAGACTCCTGCGCCGTCTGAATTTCCTCAAAGTCTGCTTTGGGTTGAAAAACGTAGTAGCTGCAGCCAATTTAGAGAAGGAAAAAACCCCGCTCTTGTTGCTGTCTGCAGAGCACGCTTAATGATCGTGCCATGCGATTCTCCAGTGCTAAAAATATATCGCTTCTGGGTTTGTACTAACAGGCTCCCAATAGCTGGAGCTCTGGCAGACTCGCGAGGGAGGGGGGAGAGCAGCATCAAAAATGTGAATATCTTTTCTTTCTACTCGCTCTGCGGCACGAGAGAGCCAGGCTCGTCTGGCCTTGTGGCTCTTGGCATGAATTAAGGGATGTTTTGTTTAGGGATCTCCCGGTTAATTCTGTTTCTGAACAAAATAATGGGCGTTTTGCTTCCTTTTGAGGTCGTAACTTGGATGGAGAGTGCTGAGTTCCCTGCTCAGCTGCTCTGTCTGCTCGGGTGGTTTCATCAGCCTGTTTGGGGTGATGGGATGAGAAGACCTGTTCGAGGGTTGTCTTTGAGGCCGGCTTCAGTGCTGGAATTCTCACCTCTTGCTAGCACTGAGGAGGCTGAGAGACCTCATTGCTCTCTACAACTACCTGAAAGGAGGTTGTAGAGAGGAGGGTGCTGGCCTCTTCTCCCATGTGACAGGGGACAGGACAAGAGGGAATGGCCTCAAGCTCCGCCAGGGGAGATTTAGGCTGGACATTAGGAAAAACTTTTTCGTGGAAAGGGTGATTGGGCACTGGCAGAGGCTGCCCAGGGAGGAGGTTGATTCACCTTCCCTAGAGGTGTTTAAGGGACGAGTGGACAAGGTGCTGAGGGACATGGGTTAGTGTTTGATAGGAATAATTGGACTCGATGATCCAGTGGGCCTCTTCCAACCATTCCTTCTATGATTCTATGATTCTATGATCCAGAAGTGCAGAGCTAGGCTGAGATGCTCAGCCTGGGGAGAGCCTTTCCACTCATTTCTTCTGCACAAGGAATGAATGGAACGATGCTACAAAATGGACACTTGATGAAGCTGCTGTTGCTTTGGAGAGCTTGAAGGAGAGGGGAGCTGCCAGTAATAAACAGCTCCTAGCTGATCAAGGAGATCTGTCTTTAAGAGGGAGAAGAAACAAGAAGGGCTCATGTCTTATCCCCCACATGGTTTTTGGGTAGGGCTTGGTTTCTTTCCCCAGAAGCTGCACGCTGTGCAATCACGGCATCCCAAGAGGAGTTGCAAGGAATTGGCCGTTCTTCAAAAGCAAAGTGCATTCCAGATTCAGCCACTGGCTCCCTGGTGCCCATCCACGTCACCTCATAGAATCATAGAATCACCAAGTTGGAAGAGACCCACCGGATCATCGAGTCCAACCATTCCTATCAAACCTCTGCGCTGGGCTCCCTTTGCTTCCAAGCCCTTGTTGATTTACATGAAGCTTCTTCATCTCAGTCATTAAAGATGGAGAAGAGGCTTCTTCGTTAAGACCCCTGTGCTCTTATCAGTGCTGAATCCTGCAGTATAACCAGAAACACTTTGCTTTTGACATTTGTGAGGCCACAATTTGAATCCTGGGTTCAGTTTTGGGATTCTCAGTGCAAGAAAGCCAATGAGGGGTTGGGGCACGTCCAGAGAAGGGAACGGAGCTGGAGAAGGGGCTGGAGAACAAGGGTTATGAGGAGCAGCTGAGGGACCTGGGGCTGTTCAACTTGGAGAAGAGGAAGCTGAGGGGAGACCTTATTGCCCTCTACAACTACCTGAAAGGAGGTTGTGGTGAGGTGGGTGCTGGTCTCTTCTCCAAAGTAACAAGTGACAGGATGAGAGGGAATGGCCTCGGGTTTTGCCAGGAGAGGTTTAGATTGCATATCTGGAAATATAAATTCTTTCCTGACAGGGTGGTGAAGCCCTGGCAGAGGCTGCCCAGGGTGGTGGTGGAGTCTCCTCCACTGGAGGCGTTAAAAAGCGTGTAGATGTGGCACTTCGGGTCGTAGTTTATTCGTCACAATGGTGTGGGAGTGATGCTTCAACTGGATCGTCTCAGAGGTCTCTTCCAACTTTAACAATTCCATGATTCTATGATTCTTTTGCCTTTGTTTTTCCTAGGAACCAGTACTGCCTGCAGTGGGGACTTCCCTGGCCGCCTCCTTTTGCAGGACACGCTGTGCCTGCTGCTCCATTTTTATCTCTTCTCTTCCCTGCCTCCGCGCTGGTCTGTTCACCTCTCCTCCTGCTTGGAGCTTCTTTGCAGCAACCGCTCGGGTGGAAAAGAAACATTAGGAAAGTACTTAATGTATTTTTAGCCTCTTTGAATGCGATGTAGCTGCTGGAAACCCAGAGAAGAGCCAGCACCACGTGAACCGATAGGTTGCAGTGCATCACCGGCAAATTTTCCATCAAGCGCTGGTGTTTCTTGGCACCGTCATGGGGCTGGGGCGCAAGGTGGGTCGTGGGCGATGGAGAAGGGAGATCGTGCACGTGTCTTGTGTGATGCAAGACACAGGTTGCCACCTGTCTGCCCTCTCCTGAGGGGTGCTGATGGGTGAAAGGTCCTTCAAAGAGGTGATCTGCACAGAAGCTGGCCAGCCAGGGAAAGGGGGAATGCAGCCACCTCGGACCTGGAAGTTCATAGCGGTTGAGGTGGGTGCTCCAGGAGGGAAGGTGCAGAACCCCAGTTGCCTTGAAGTGCAGTCCACAAGCCGTCCTGGTGGCCAGAGTTTGTCTGTGGATCTTCTGGCTGTTCCCAGCTCCTAGACAAGGCTTGTTCCAAGGAAAGAACTTCCCCACTGCTCCCCAAATTTCTCCCCAAGTTGGGCTGCTAGACCTGTGTGGGAGGGATTGGAAGCAAAAAGGCTGTTACTAGGTTTTCTTGGCTTTTCCTCTGTCAAATCCACCTGAACAAGTGGGTTTGGGGACCTAGGAAGAAGCGGTCCTGGGATGCAGTTCTGGCCTCTCCCTGCCGCTGCAGCACAGAGACGTGGGAGGTGCCAGGAAGCCGCGGGTGCCGAATCCAACAGGCACGATGCTCTTTGGCACGGCTGCCGTTGCCTTCAGACGTATGGGATTAGGTCCTCCTTCTCCACGCTGAGGTCAGCTTTAGCGCAGGCATAAATTCAAACTTATCTGAACGTAGCAGGGGGAGGTTGATGGTTCCCACCCGGTGCTGCAGCCTCCTGGCTGTAAATGTGCTCAGAAACATCCCCCGTGTCTTCTTGGCTGCGTGAGCCGCGGTTTTGCATCGATTTGGGTGAGACGAGGAGCAGGATTCAGATTCGCTGGCATTTCAGTGTCGGCTTGCATCTCTGTCTCCTGCTCTTGGCAGCTCGGCAATAACCTTTATCGTCGAGATCCTTTTAATTAGCGTCGGTTGCAGTAACGAAAAGGCACATGCTGAAATCCTCATTATTTGGCCTCTCATGGAGAGAGAACGCTGCCAGGTTTAACGGCGAGGGTATTGATGCTCTCTGGATGGGGTACAGGGAGGGCTTCCAACTGAGTTCTCACTTTGCTTTCGTTAACGTTGGTCTTTTGAGTGAGGCTGATTTAGGAAGAGAATGATGTAAATTCACCCCAACAGAGCATTGTGAACGGGTCGGCGTGCAGGTGCTAATTACTGCAAATAATAATTTAAATCCCTTCATCTGGAAAAACACTGCAGTTCGCCTTCAGTCAGGCTGCTGCAGCAGGAGCCAGGGCAGAGGTTTGCATCCACAGCAGCGTTGGAGGCAAGAGTCGTGTGATGGATGATGGGGAGCTGGACCGTCTCACAGACCAGTAAACCCAGTTGCAGGAAGGCTGGGACTGGCAGCAACCAGTCGATACGCTCAGTATAAGTTCAGACCTGTGGCTGAAATCTCTTCGTTTTTGCTCTTCAGCTTTAACTTCACCTCAGACCACCCTGTGCGAGATGGGGTATGGTCGCTCCACCCCACTCGTGCTTTTCTCCAAGCCAAATGAGATCTGATTCACGCAACTGCTGGAAATCACAGAGCCAGCGAAAGTGTTGCTGTGAGCTCAAGATTAATGAGCATGGAACCATGACCTGCTAAAGGCAGGACATTTAGCTTCTGATGAGCTTACCAGAAGTGAGAGCGGAAGATGATTTGAGTGCTCAGTCCTAGGTGCCTTCACTTGGGAAAACACAGGACATCAAGGAGGTCTTTAATTTGGACTGAGTTTACCTGGAAGCTGAAGGCAGGTGAATTCAAGCTTAAGCCTGATAAATTCAGTTGGAAATGAGGGCGAACTGGAGTGTTTGGGGGACATTGGAACAAACAGCCAGTTAGGGTTAGGGTTTGTCTTTTGGTGGATGTTCACTGGGAGATGATGTTTTGGCCAAACAGAGGGTTTTGGGCTGTGTTTATATGCAGAATCCGGTTCCTTGACCCCTTTTGCTCCGGTGAAAACACCCATGCAGCTGCAGTAGGGGCTGGATATCAGGGCTGAGCCCAGCGATGACCTTGGTTACCGCAGATTTTGGTGGAAGCGCAGCATCTCGCTGGAGGATCTGGTGGGTGGTGATGTGCTGCTGGGTCTTTATGAAGTAGGAGGAGTCCAGGTGCTGATATTTCTGTCTCTGCCAGAAACCTTGGTGCCTCCACGCAGCAAAACCTTCCTGCAAACCCAGAAATAGCCGTCGCTTGCACTGGAGCAGCTGATTTCAGACTCGTGCAAAGCTGCTTAAGCGTGGGTTGGATTTCTGCTTCACTGTTGACCATCCAAGACATGAAAACCTCAGTGTCACCCATACCTTGGTGGACATTGTTGCCGGCCAGGAACAATCCTTCCAGTTCATAATGTCACTTTGCAAGATCAGGGATCCCAGCCTAAGTTTTTGGTACAAACTCTGTTTTTCCTCCCCGAGGACATCTGAGAGTCCTGGTCCATTCAGCCCATTCAGAGTGAGATGCTCTGTTTGGTGGGTGTCCTTGAGGCGCACCCGTCGAACTCTTAATCATTTCTGGCTTGGACAACTTATCTGAATGGGCTTTTAAGATCTTTTTGCGGGAAATGTTGCTAAACTGAAAACAAGAGTATAATAAAACAGTAATTTAAGAGCACTTTACGTGGCAACTGGAGCTGTTAAATGCACTGAGTTACCGTTGTGGAGTGATGATATCAACCTCTGACTTTGTCGTTCAGAAGATCCTTGGGCAGCATTTAAAATGCTTCCAGTCTTTAATTACTGTTCTTGTTTCTCAAGATAAGCTCTTGTCTAGCTGATAAATTGCACATCATTTATCTCGCTCGCTTTGTGAGAGCCCCAGTCAACATATTTATCTACCTCGCTTGTGAAATGTGATGTCAGGCACGACAACAGGAGGATAACACAATTTCTGCTTTCAAAATGAGGTTTATCTTGGTTGGGCTTGGTTGTTTTAGGAGGTCGTTGTAAGCACTTCATAGAATCATAGAGTCATGGAATAGTTTGGGTTGGAAGGGACCTTAAAGCTCATCCAATTCCACCCCCCTGTCATGGGCAGGGACACCTCCCACGGGATCAGGTTGCTCAAAGCCTCACTTGAGAGGTGTTGCTGTTGTTCCTTGAAGACCTCTCACCTGGTGGGACACACGTGTGCGTGTGCCTGTGCTGACAGCTCTCCTCAGCCATCCTTCTGGCAGTGTTTTCCAGGTGGAGACCGGAGTTCTGGTTGCAAATATCACAGAAAAAAGCAGGCAGTTAGGTGCTTCGAGGTTTCTCCGTGTAGGCACCGCTGTGCCGCCTGCATTGGTTTGTGCAGGCATCCACAGGGACTGCGCGGCCCTGCCTTTGTCCATCCAGGCTGGCTTTACATTTGGAAAACTGTGACTGTTTCTGGTACGTCACTGACAGCGTCAGGAGCTCCACGTGCCTCACTGGTGGTGGAAATAACCCGGTCGTTTCTCAGGAGGCAAGGTCAGAGTAAAGGCATGAAGGTTCTTCTGGCGGTGTTAGAGGAGGATCACCACGAGGTATGAAGGCAATCAACATTTTCAGGGATCAGAGAATCATTAAGGTTGGGAAAGACCTCTAGGATCATCCGCCAGCGCAGCAGAACTGTGCCTGCTAAACCATGTCCCCAAGTGCCACGTCTACAAGTTTTTTGAACCCCTCTGGGGATGGGGACTCCCCCACCGCCCTGGGCAGCCTCTGCGAGTGCTTTCCCACTCTTTCCAGTAAAGAAATTTTTCCTAATATCCAATCTGAACTTGAGGCCATTACATCTTGTCCTGTTGCTTGTTACCTGAGAGAAGAAACCAACACCCACCTCACCACAACCTCCTTTCTGGGAGCTGCAGAGAGCGATGAGGTCTCCCCTCAGCCTCTTTTTCTCCAGCCTAAACAGCTGCTCAGGTCCCTCGGCTGCTCTCAGAGCCCCTGAGCTCCAGCCCCTTCACCAGCTGCATTCCCTTCTCTGGACACACTGCAACCTCTCAATGTCCTTCTGGTGGTGAAGAGCCCAAAACTGAACGCAAGGTTGGAGGTGCAGCCTCACTGGTGATCTAGAAGTGATTAAGCAGATTTTTTGAAAGAGAAAGACCATGACCACTTATTAAATTGACAAGCATCACCTCTCTCCCAAGCCACAAAGCCCTGAGTTCAGGGATAATGTTGGACCTATTCATAGAGCAGGACAGGTTTCAGCCTTGGAAGCAAGACCCGACTATATTTGGTGGTGTATTTATATACGAGAACCCTGCACATGCATCAACTGTGCTGTGTAGAGGCAGAATCACGTTGGGTAAGTAATAATCCTAAATTAGAGGGTAGTTCCACATCCCACCTTCATTCAGCTTCTCACCCAAGAAGAAGAATCCTGTGATAGGAATTGGGATTTTCTGCTCAGGGGGTACTGGCAGCTCCCATCCCTTCCCAGTACAGGGGTCACGGGGCTGCGATGGGACCTGGCTCCATAGGGTGCTCAGGGTCTGTTGTTGTGTAAGCTCATCTCCAAAAGGAGATGTTGGTGCTACCTAAAAGGAGGTTGTGGAGAGAAGGGAGCAGGGCTCTTCTCCCAAGTGACAAGGGACAGGACAAGAGGAAATGGCCTCAAGCTCCACCAGGGAGGTTCAGACTGGGCATCAGGAAAACATTTTTCATGGAAAGGGTCACTGGGCACTGGAATGGGCTGCCCGGGGAGGGAGTTGATTCACCTTCCCTGGAGGGGTTTAAGGGACGGGTGGATGAGGTGCTGAGGGACATGGTTTAGTGTGTGATGGGAATGGTTGGACTCGATGATCCAGTGGGTCTCTTCCAATGTTGTGATTCTGTGCTTTGATGGGTATTTTGGAGAGTTCCAACGCACTAAGGTGAAGTTTCTAACTTTGGACTTTTCTCTATGCTCGGATTTGCCTGCTGTGATATTATGGAATCATCAAATAGTTTGGTTTAGAAGGGACCTTAAAGATCATCCAGTTCCACCCCCCTGCTATGGGCAGGGACACCTCCCACTGGATCAGGGGCTCCAAGCCCCATCCAACCTGGCCTTGAACCGCCATCGAGAGCCTTGCTGTCCCTTAGAGCAGTGAGAGCCTTGTGAGGAAAGCATCAGGCATCCTAAAGCAGCACCCAGGGCAATAAGGAGGTTGTAACCCCATACACCATCACCTCCAAGATGAGGCATCTCACATCAGGAGAGATCTTATCACTGTCTGCAGCTCCCTGAAAGGAGATTGTAGAGAGGTGGGTGCTAGTCTCTTCTCCCATTTAACAATAGGACAAGAGGAAATGGCCTCAGGTTGTATCAGGGGAGGGTTAGAGTGGGTGTCAGGGAAAAATTGCTTCATGACAAGGGTTCTCGGGCACTGGCTGCCCAGAGAGGTGGGGAGACCCCTGTCTCTGGAGGGGTTTAAAAGCTGGTCAGATGAGGTGCTCAGGGATCTGTTTTAGCAGTGGGCAGGGATGGCTGGACTCGATGGTCTCAAAGATCTTTTCCAACCAAACGATTCTGTCATCCTATGTCTAGCAGTAAAGCATGTTCCTGTATTCAGGGAGAGGGTGGACATGAACTCTGGGAAGATCACCGGCCCCTTCTTCCTTCCCAGAAGCAGCTCCAGCTTTTGTCCTCCTGCGCCATCCTGTCCTGATCCCTCTGTTTGCTGGCAGATAGGATTAAGCCTGACCTCCCGCCCCATCTCAGAGACAGCCAAACCTCTTTTGGATCTAATTATTTTCCATTTTTGTTTAATTATGCACATCCTGCTGCCGGCTGAGAAGGAGAGCAGATCCTGCCCAGGCTGGGGCAGGGAAGGGCGCCTGGCCCCTCGCCAGCTGGGGGCTTTGGAATCAATGCTCTATCCTTTCGGAGTAGTGGCTTCAAACTCCCAGATATCTTGGTGGCTTTTCCAGTCATGACTTTCATGCTTGGCCCCAACCCACAGGTGAGGAAGGGGGGTCTGGCTGTGACCACCTGCCTCCTCCATCCTCCTCCACTGCCCACTTTGCACCAGGCTCTGCTTCTTTTGCATGTATTTTACTTCATAGTTCTTATATATGAGTGGCACTGACCGCTTTTAGTGATGCATTGCATGCATTTCTTTTGATTTTTCCATTTATCTGGGTTCTGCCCTTCTGCTCCACTCTGGTGAGTCCTCACTTGGAGCCCTGCACTGAGGTTGGTTGGACTCGATGATCTGGTGGGTCTCTTCCAACCTGGTGATCCTATGATTCTATGAGATCTGGAGTCCTCAGCACTGGAAGGACATGGAGCTGTTGGAGCAAGTCTAGAGGAGGATCCACAGGCTGGAGCAGCTCTGCTCTGAGGACAGGCTGAGAGAGTTGGGGTTATTCAGCCTGGAGAAGAGAAAGCTCTGGGGAGACCTTAGAGCAGCTTCCAGTGCTGAAAGGGGCTCTAGGAAAGCTGGGGAGGGGCTCTTTGATTGGGGAGTGCAGGGAGAGGACAAAGGAGGGGAGTTGGTTTTAAGCTGCAGCAGGGAAGATTGAGATGAGATCTTAGGAAGAAATGTTTTCCTGTGAAGGTGAGGAGGCCCTGGCCCAGGTTGCCCAGAGCAGTGGGGGCTGCCCCATCCCTGGAGG